>OMLP01041125.1:0-15492 GCA_900302685.1 Spondyliosoma cantharus | reverse complement strand
CCCAGAAGAGGCCCTGCGGTTTGGGTGTAGCCTCTTTATTTCCCCATTCTGATTTTAAGTTACATGACCCCTTGGAATTTTTTACCATCTAAATTCCTCTGGATGAATGTATTGTGCTTGGCCCTATGCCAGTCTCCCACCTGGGCACACTGCATGGAGATGAAAAATGGGAATTGGATGAGTGCATTAGTGAGTGTGATAGACAGGACAGCAACACACAAAATGATGTTGTCAGGACTGAAGTCCACAAAAGAAAAGTAAGGGGCAAAAGTGAGCTGAAGTCTTAAGACAAGAGCAAGATGAACCGGATAAGGCAGAGCAAAGACCAGGGAGAGAAACTCTTCTCTTTGGCATGGCCATCGTTCATGTATGCACCTGAACAGGTTTAGGCTGAATACCATAATGAGTCACTGCACATTTGTCAGTTAGAGGACATAAATAAACCTACAAGACCGGATTGAATTATGGAATTATTCCCGAACACCATCAGAATGGGGAAATAAAGAGACTACACCCAAACCGCAGGGCCTCTTCCTGGTCTGATGTAAATTTTCCAGAGTATTAAATCAGAGTTATATATATAGGTATATATAGCCTAAAGCATAAAGATTGCTGGGCAGTGTCCCTACCAAAGCTGAGACCAAACTTACGCCCTTGAGTCTTACATCGTCCAAGTTGAAATTTTTCACACGTTTTAATAATCAACTATCCAGGTGACAGCACACTGCTCTCCTTCACACTGTGCAGCATGATGATAAAACGCTGCCTACAGGAGCATGTAGCTGTAGAACAGGCAGCAATAAATGACCGTCATCACCGAATGCTTTTATAATTACAATTTCTCAAAAGATTTGGTGCTGAGATTGAACACTTTTGACCGCAATGCTGACGGCACACTAATAATTTGCACGTCACAGCTTAGCAATGACCTCAACAATAATGAAAACAATAAATAAATAAAACATTGGGATCCATGGAAATTGATGTCTTAACGACTTGATGTTTGATTTGACCCCTTGATGACTTGACTTTAGCCCCAAATTTGGAGACTTTACCCTCCAAACTTGACATGAGACTTGACTTCCTACAAACCTGACCAAACCTGAGACTAAACTCCCAAAGACTTGAACTTTACAACCAAAGACTAATGAGCGAGTGTGAACGCTCCAAAATGTGACAGAATATATATATGTTTTTTTTTATTATTTGTGAACACAGGGAAGCAGTACTAAGCTTTTTAGAAGGTGGAAAATGTAATGTTAAGTCGACAAAAACAAAGAAGTTGATGAAGAAGAAGACCAAGAAGAATGTAAAATAAAACTTTCTGCATTTTGTGTAACAACACAGAAATCAACACATTCATACTGTTACACAATGTAGGACTGTAACTTGTAACAGAGTATTTTCACAGAGCAGTACTAGTACTTTTACTTAAGTAAAGTATGTGAGCACTTCCTCCTCCTCCACTGCCTGTCCGCCCCATGTCTTCCTATAAATGCCGAACCTGTTTACTGGTGTGTCTGTTGATCTGCTCTCCAGCACACCAGTAAGTTCACTAGTAGCTTTCTGGCCATAATTGATGATTAGGTGATGTCTTTTTTCAGTCATGTCAGTCAGACACAGTTTTACAATTCTACATTATAACATTTTATGTTTTACAACGGCTTAAATCTGCATTTTTTGGTACTTTTCTCCTCATGTTAAGATGTTGTTTGGGTTTTTTTTCAGGATTTGGATCTGATCTGAAAATCTAAAAATGTCCAGGTATCCAGGTAAATAATTTACTTGTAATCGTCTTTGTTCATTCTCAGTCTTTTCACTCTTACTAAAAACCTATGCTTGTCCTTTTTGTGAAAGTTTCTTAATTTCACTTTGAGTAGCAAACACTGATGTCACGTTTGGACAAACTGAGAGAGAAAATTGTGTTTCCCACCCCTTTTGTTTGACTAGGAACGTCAGGAGGAGCGTCAGGAACAAACCCAGGAGGATACGGAGGAGGAAACCCAGGAGGAAACCCAGGAGGATACGGAGGAGGATACGGAGGACGATACGGAGGAGGATGTATACCCCCTCCTCAACCATTTATATGCTTTCCTCAACCACGTACACTCCCTGCTCAAATATGTAGACCCCCTCCTTCACCACCACCATATAAACCCCCTCCTCCTCCACCATGTTTTCCATATGGTCCAATGCATTGAGGAAATTGATGTCATTTGTGTCCTGAGGGTAAGATCCAGTTGATCTAAGTTAAATCCGTCCAACAGTCCACTGACAATCAGTAATAGTAACATTTAAGTGGCATTGATTCGACTTGTGCAATAAATAAAACTGATAACACTCAGTTTTCAGTTTATAAGATACACCTGGCCTTAGCACAAAAACTAAATTAAGTGACTAATGGACATATCTTTAGGAAATGAAATGTCAATATTTGTCCCTGCAGTCGTCCTCCAACAGCTCCTGCAGCATCGACACTGATGAGGTGAAGACTTCTGGATGGGAAAAGAAACAAGACCAGTTTCCACTGTGACACCTTCATCCTTCTTTCTTTTATAATACCAATCAGTTTATTTAGCCACCTAATTCTAAAACGTGTTTTATGTGACACATTGTATGTTTGAAATTTAAGACGTTATCATATTTGATCTCTTGTGATTAACAACTACTTCCTCTTTAAATAAAAGCTGCTGCTACGTCATCACTGTGACAGCTAATCGATCGATCAAAAACACATGTTTCAGAAAAATGTATGATGAAAATAAACACTGGTTGCAGCTCTGAACTTTATGTCTATAATTTTGTTGGAACAAATCATCTACTTTTTAAATTTAACACACAGCAAACTGATTTGAGTTTATCATTGACTCTTGCTTTACTGTACTGAGTTTGGCGCCCCCTGGTGAGGCAATGTGGTTTCATGTTGTTGAAATAGCAAAGACACTAAGGTGATTTTTTTTGCTGAGAAATGAAGAAAAGAAAACCTTTTACTGTTAGCAATGTGCCTGTTGCAAAACCAAAGAAGAAGAAATACACACATAGAGTCCATGAAGTCCACCAGATGTGAAAGCTAATTTAAGCTCTGAATCTTCGTTTTTGTTTTATTGAAAGAACATTATCAAACAGGTATATAGCACAACACAAATATAATAACATCTGAGAAAATTGCATAAAATGATGCAAACGTTCATAATTTCCAAACTTAGAGGGCACATCATTTGGAGGCTCAGGAGAGACAGGAAAGAAGAGAGAGTGGGTTTTCTGTCTTCACAATCACTCATTGGCTGTTGTAGGCCACCGGATGGGCATAAAAGCTGCTAACGTGTAACTTCTTGTAACTGTAAATCAGTAGGTCAGAGTTTGGCAGCCATCTTAGGTAACTTGCAGTTGCAGTTTAATGGCATTTTTGGCTGAAATAGTGGAGTTGTTGGTAAAAACTTGAAAAAGCATCCACTACCGCAGTTTGACGCTATTTGGTCGCCATTTACTCACAGAATACTTTGTTGTGTACTGAACGGGTTAGTTTTCTGAAAACGATCCACTGCACGTGTAGGAATAAAAGAAGACAGCTTTTGTTGGAATTTGATACACTACTGAAACACCACAGACACTTCGATGAATTGGTTATAGGATTGCAGTTTCGAAAACCTGTGGCCTACATTACCCACAATGCAACAAAGCAACTAAGTGACATCACTTGAGGCAATTTATCAGATTACATGCAGCTCCCTCTGAATACACAAAAGGCTTTATATTACTTTCCTTCACATATGCAGCAAAACTCCCCAAGACCTCTAAACAGTAAACACTTAAATGTGTAAAACTGGTGAAGTTACCCTTTAATGTATTTTGCGTTGGTTTGCATTCAGCCAAATATCAAAAACAGATGGAAATTCATAATTTAGTCAAACAACTCCTCACAAGACATGATGCTGATCAATTATATCAGAATTCCTGAATTCTCTTGAACCAAACAATTATTCGATTAACAGAGAAAATACTAAGCACTTAAATTGATAATGAAAATAATAATTAGTTGCAGTCCTTTAGAAAATATTTCATAAAGAGCTCCATCTCATCCAACTGCAACAGTAAAATCCTGCTTTTACATTAATGCATCAATACAATTTAACTTTTTGTACTTTAACTATATTTTCAACATCATACTTTCATATTCTTTCAATGCAGGACTTTTTTTGTCTTAGTACTTTTACTTAAGTAAGGGATCTGAGTACTTCCTCTTCCACTGCCTGTCCGCCCCGTGGCTTCCTATAAAAGCCGAGCCAGTTCACTGCTGTGTTAGTGAATCTGCACTCCTGCACTCAGTAAGTTCACTAACTGTTTTTCTTCATTTAACAAAACACACTGTCTACAGTGGACTGCAAATGCTTTCTTTCTCCATAATTTAGCACTTTGGTTTTTAAAACTGCTTAACTAATTTTTATTGAAAAAGTTATTTATTTTCTCATGTAAAAACAGGATTTATGTGTAATTAAGTGGCTTCTTTCATTTCAGAGTTCACATATGTTCGGAAATTCTGCAATGTTCGGCTTTAACATCACCAACAGAGGTAAAGAAATCACTTGTTGTAACTGTCTTTTGTTGATTTTCAATCTTTGTCACTTATACAAACACTATGCAAACTGTCTATTGAATTTTAATTAGCAAAAATGTATATCATGTTTTATACAAACTAAAAAAGAAAAATGTAAGTCTCATCTCTTTTGTTTAACCAGGTCACCAGTATAATCCTTTTGGCTGTTATCCTCAGCCAGTGCAAGGAGGATATCCTCAATGTCCACCATGGATGGAACAATGCAAAACCTCTTATACACAGTCCTGTTGTCCACCTATTTGCTGTCCTGCTGCAGCCCCATCTTTTGGATGGTATGGACAAGGACCTAATGGATGGAACTTTCGTCCTTGGTTTGGTGGTAGTGGATGGACTGGTGGAAGTGGACAGTTTGGTGGCAGTGGACAGTTTGGTGGTAGTGGACAGATTGATGGTAGTGGACAGACTGGTGATAGTGGACAGACTGGTGCAAGTGGACAGTTTGGTGGTGGCGGTAGTGGACAGATTGGTGGTGGCGGTGGTGGACAGACTGGTGGCAGTGGACAGTTTGGTGGTAGTGGACAGACTGGTGGCAGTGGACAGTTTGGTGGCAGTGGACAGATTGATGGTAGTGGACAGTTTGGTGGCAGTGGACAGTTCGGTGGCAGTGGAGGGACTGGTGGTAGTGGATACTTTGGTGGTAATGGACTATTTAGTGGTTATGGGCAGACTGGTGGCATTGGCCCCTTTGGTGGCATTGGCCTCTTTGGTGGCGTTGGCCCCTTTGGTGGCGTTGGCCCCTTTGGTGGCATTGGCCCCTTTGGTGGCTTTGGATACTATGGTGGCTGTGGACAGACTGGTGGCAGTGGATACTTTGGTGGCAGTGGACAAATTGGTGACAGCAGACAGATTGGTGGCAGCGGACAGACTGGTGACAGCAGACAGACTGGGGGCAGTGGACAGACTGGTGCCAGCAAACAGACTGGTGGCAGTGGACAGACTGGTGCCAGCAAACAGACTGGTGACAGCAGACAGACTGGTGACAGTGGACAGATTGGGGGCAGTGAAGACACCAGTGGCAGTGGAAAGCTCAGTGGCCATGACCAGCGTAGTGGCAGTGGACCTGCTGGTGAAATTAAACACGAAGATAAACCAAAATACAAGCACAAGCTCGGCCACAAGCACACCAAGTGTCACAAGAAGGGGACGGAGTGCACTGGGGTAAGATTCAACAGTGTTGAATTCATTGACAATTCAGAGAAACATGAAGCATTTTTACATTTTACTCAGCTATACATTTATCTGACTTCTACTGGCAGATAGGTTACAAATTAAGATTTAAGATTAAGACACATTTGAAGAGCTTATAAAAGGTCTTGTTACAGCAAATAGATTGACCCAACAGTATGTAAAAGTACAGCTGAAACGATCAGTTGATTAATCCCTAATTAATTGGCAACTGTTTTTTTTTTTGTTTTTGTTTTTTTTAAGATTTGCAGCCTTTCCTTGTTCTTATTTGAATAATTCAATTAAATGTTAACAATTTTGATGTTTGGACTTTTGGTTAGAGACAGAGATAGTAAATGTGTCACTGTGGATATTTTCAGAATTTTTACAAACCTAACTATCAATAGCACATACAATAATCATTAGTTTCAGTTCAATGCAAAATACTTAGATGTGATGAACAGTGTGGCTTATCAACATTGTCTGGAAATGTCTGAGAAATATATCATTAAAATGTCAAAAATAACCACCAGATGGAACTGTTGACAGGAGCACGGTGCTTATTTTAAGCCTGAAATATCACTTCCTTTTAAAGTTTTTAATGTCTATCTATTCACCCATCTACCAAAATCCATTTGCATTAAAATATTTTTAAATGCTTCTTACAGAGGATACTGGTATGTGTACTCGCTTGAAAGCTCTAGTCATAACTGACTGATGTTTTTTTCTTTCATGTTCATATTCTCTGTAGTCCTCCAGCAGCCCCTGCACCAGTGACTCTGATGTATGAGGACTCCTCAACAGAAGAAGAACGAGGAGGAGGAGGAGGAAGTTACAACCTGGAAATCTTCATCCTGGACACAAGAATCATATATGACCTAAAAAAAGTTCTTTGTAACTCAAAAGCATGTATATTCTTAGTCTAAAACATAGAAAATGTTGAGTTTTCACTGACTGTATGGCCTTGAATGAAATACTTGTGTAATAAATGAAGTGTAGACAGAGATGGTTTGAGTCACTGTGTTGGGTTGGGTTTGGGTGTGATATTGGCACAGTCTCAGTGTCAATAACACCAGATATTTTGAATATTTGGAGTGTAAGAGACACATATCTTAGAGTGGATGGTATCAATGATTAATTAACTAGACTGTCAACCTATATCCTACAACTTAGTCAAGTCCAATATTGTTGTTTATCTGGTGCCACATGGCAACAAAAACATAAATATAAATAATCATTAACTGTAACAAAATCTTTAGTGTATATTTAAAAACCTAAAGAAGTTTTTTTTAATGAGAGTTAAACTTCTGCCCCTGATAATGTGCACTGGATTGTTTCTACTCTTTTCTACAGTGGAATGCAGTTTATCTCTACAAAATATGGCATTTCACGGTTTAATACTGCTTAAATATGCATTTTCAGAAAAAAAATTATGTTTTAATGTTAAGGGGGACTTTTTGTGAAATCAAGTGGCTTCAGTCATTTTAAAATTAGTTTGATTGTATTGAAATTCGGTAAAAATTAAGTAATAAGTTTTAGTCAAACCACCGTTTTCAAACCACCATCCAAAAAGAAAAAAGAACGAGGTGAGAGTAGATTACACATGTGCAAGTCAAAAGCAAAGACTTTGAGTAAGACTTTTCGTCCTTATCACTCTTTATCTGAATTAGGGGCAAAACTGTTACTACAACAACAAGTTTGTTCAATGGTCTTTGTGTTTCATATATGTGATAGGCTTCCTGAGTGAAAAACAGGTGGATGCAAATTTCAGCATCCGCCTCCTACGTTTCTTTTACGACGCTTTTAGGAGTAAACACTGCTGCCTTCATTTTTTATAGATACGCTGATGACACACATTTATACCTAACCTCGTCTTGTGGAGATTGGTTTGATAGCATTACATTTATCCACGAATGTAGTGTTAATGTGCTGTTACTGTTGCAATACTTCAGGTATTGATCAGTGTGTCATGTAGTTATTTGCATTTCAAAATGCCTTTTCATGCCCACTTGTTAACATCGTCTGACCTCTCCCGATATCTGCGACCTCACAGGGGGCACCATATTCAGTACATTCAGATCAGATGTAAAAAAAAAAAACATTGATTTTTGAAACCGCCAGATGAGAGGTCTTGGTAGTCTACTTTTCCTTCCTGGCTCAGTTTAATTTTTTGCTGTGTGTTAAGTTCCCAAGGACAGATGTAGATTTTCTTCTAAGAATATGATATAATTTCAAAATTTCATTATTACTTTATGATACATTTATCAGTCACTTTTTTGATCAACTGAGTAGCTGTCAAGGCTATGAAATGTAAGAGAAAAAGTTAAAATGCCCTTTGCAAGTTGATTCCAAGATGATGTCAGGAAATTTCTGGTTTTGTTCAACAAAAAGTACAGTACCCAAAGTCGACGTTGATATAAAACAGATAAAAACACCAAACTGTCATTCTGAAAAATTGGAAACTGCAAATTAATTTTGTTTCAAGAATAATTTAAATGTTTATTTGATTGTTAAACTTAATGCCAATGAGATCAAATAAAAAAGAGAATAAAGAGACAAGGCATTGTTGCTTAAATGATGAGCAAAAAGCAGTTTAATGTTGTTAATCACAAGGGAACGATTATAATCACTGTGTAATTCATCAAAAGCATAGTATGTTGCACAGAAAACATGATTTAAAAGGTAGATTGTTAAATTAATTGATTATTTTCATTAAAAGAAGCAGGATGAAGGTGTCAGTGGCGCTGCTGCAGGAGCTGCTGGAGAATGACAACAGAGATAAACAATGATATTATTGTTAATTCAATTGTTAATACTATTAATTCAATTTCACCAAAAACTGAACATTATAACCTCCATTAAGGGAGGATTCATGGCAGGGCTCTTGTATCAGACTGCATTAGCTTTAGCTAGTGGAACTAATAAACTGCCAACTTAGTGTATTGCCTGACTGGAAAAAGAAATAAATGTAAAAAGAGAACAGAATAAACTGTTTCAAATTATATTTTAATAGCTAACTAGTATGATTTATCACATACGTGAAATTAAAGAGACTTAAATGTAACTCTTATGGATTGTCAGTGGAACGACGCTCAGTATTTACTTTGGTACAATACACATTCAATGATTTGCATTGCACATTTATCGATAAATCAACTGGATCTTACCTTTACTGCTCAGGACCCTGGTGACATCAACACTCCCACTCCATTGTCCATTCTACCATTGGTCCTACAGGCATTGGCCATCCTGGCATTGGTCCTACAGGCATTGGCCATCCTGGCATTGGTCCTCCAGGCATTGGGCCTCCAGGCATTGGTCCTACAGGCATTGGTCCTCCAGGCATTGGCCCTCCAGGCATTGGTCCTCCAGGCATTGGTCCTCCAGGCATTGGCCCTCCAGGCATTGGTCCTCCAGGCATTGGTCCTCCAGGCATTGGCCCTCCAGGCATTGGCTTTCCAGGCATTTGACCTCCGGGTCCTTGGGTTGGCCACTGGGTTCCGTATGTTCCTTGATGTCCTGCTCAAACATAAGAGGGGTCATCGTTTTCTCTCTTCTCTTTTTCTTTGAACAAACTTGAAAATTCAGTGAAGAATATTTGACAAATAGGGTCAGGATGGAGTTTCAGTAACAGTGAAAACTGATGAAATAACATAAGACAACAAGGGCCTTTTTTACCATAGTTAGAGACGTTATTGGCGAACATGTTTGAATTTTAGATCAGATCCAAACCCTGAAACGACAGATGCAAACAACACCCATATTCATATGAGAAAAATAAGATAACATATTATTACACATACGCAGATTTATGCAGTTGTATAACATAAAATGTTACATTGTGTTGAAAGAAAGCTTCTTCAGTTCACTGTGGAAAAGACAGCGTATTTGTTAAATATTAGAAAACAGGCAATGCAGGTCAGAAGTATTACATTTTGAAATTACATCACATAATGATGCCAAGAGATCTACTAGTGAACCTACTGAGTGCTGGTCAGATGGTGCTAATCAACTGACACAGCACTGAAGCAGCTCTGCTTTTATAGGAAGCCATGGGGCGGACAGACAGTGGAGGAGGAAGTAATCACATCCTTTACTTGAGTAAAAGTACCAGTACACCTCTGTAAAAACACTCTGTTACAAGTCAGACTCCTGCAATTAATATGTATGTAAGTATAATCAGGAAAATGTATTTAAAGTATTAAAAGTAAAAGTACTAAATGTGTTGTCCAACCAGTTGTGCAAACCTGAAAATTATTTTTTTTTAAAAGTACTTTTTAGGAACAGCAGCAATTCTTTACATGTGTTAAGCTGGATATATACAAAATGACAAATGAATATCAAAATATTTAAAATAGACAATTCATTTTCTGACCAAAAGTGTTATTTTCCTCGGTTGTGTCCAAACATTTCAAAACCTTATTCCTCTGCAAGCAAGCAAAAGTCTCTTTTAGCGTTTTCTTTTTTTTTTTTCAAACGTCTTTTTATTAAAGCATACGATTTTACATACATTCCACTTGTACATTCTGAGAATCTTTTTTTATAACTAATTCACAAAATCAAATAAACAGTAAACTTAAAGTGGTACAACATTAAAACAAGGCAAAGCAAAACAAGACAAGTAACAACAAGACAAAATGATTGCAAGAACACCACCAGGCTGACCAAGATCCCCCACACTATCCCAACACCCCCTCTGCCCGACTAACCCCTCCCCATGTATCTCTACCCCCTCCACCCTCCCTCGCAGAGACCTTCGCTCTAAAACCATTACAATTGTCATATATCGTGTGCTAGGATGCGGACTGCTGTACTGAATTTGTAGTTTTGAGGTATGATATGAAGGGTTTCCATGTTTTATTGAATAGTTCGCGCCTGTCTTTCAGCGCATACCTTATCCTTTCCGAATGAAGTGTGTTAGTTAAATCCTCTAACCACATCTTAGAGGTAGGTACAGTTGTGCTCTTCCATAAGATGAGGATTATTCTCTTTGCTATTATGAAGCAATAAGAGAGAAAACGCTGCTGTGCCACACTCAGTTTCCTGAAGGTCTCCGATATTCCAAGAATGATGAACAGAGGCTCAGGTTTGATTGAAGTATTTATGACCTCAGACATAATGTTACATATATCGATCCAAAACAAGTGGACCCTTGGGCATAAAGCAAAGCTATGGAGAAGTGTTGCTACGGAAGAGTGACACTTCTGGGTATATGTTATGTAGTTTCTCCTTCGAGTAATGAAGCCTAAGTATAATTTTAAATTGGACAAGACAGTGTCTTGCGTTGTCTGAACAATTATGTATATTTTCAAGACTCTCTTTCAATAAACCATCTGGAATGGATTCACCAAGTTCCTCTTCCCAGTTACGTTCATAATGTTCAGTCGAGGGGGAGCTTATTAATAAGAGATTATTATAGATGTGGGATATCAATTTACTTTTGTTAGGAGACAGTTTCAGACAGTCATCTATTTTAGATTGTGATTCGGTCTCAAAATCTCTTAAGTATTTCCGAATGTAGTCCCTTACTTGTAGGTAACGAAGGAAGTTATTATTCCCCAGCTCATACTTCCTCTGTAATTGTGTGAATGAAGCAAAAGACACCTCCTGCGTATAAGTCACCAATACATTGGACACCCCTCTCACTCCATGTAGAAAAGGCTAGCGATGGGTAATAGAAGAGAGATTGAGAGTCCCCACAGAAAAGGAACTATTAAGGAATCTAGGTGTTTAAAAAAGGATTTTTTTTTAGAAAAATTTGGATGTTTTGAAATAGATATAACAATTGAAGGAGGAAAATCATCTTTATAGCATTAATTCTCCCAATTAAAGAAATTGTGAGTCTGTCCCAGAATGTTATTCTAGCCTGTAATTGCTCTATTAGAGGGGGGAAGTTTGCCTGGAATAGAGATGAGTACTGCTTTGTCACTTCTATCCCCAAATAGGTACATTTTTCTGGAGAGTGTGTGCCTAATTTATCTGATAACCTGAAAAGGTCCCAAACAGGTTGATTTTGTCCAGAAGATTTGGGCTAGTAATTTGAGGCTGCGATATATATAAAAGAATGTCATCTGCGTATAAAGATATTTTATTATTTTTCCCTTTGGTGGAGTATCCATAAATCTGGGGTTCTATTCTGATACATTGGGCTAGAGGCTCGATAGCCATTAGAGGGGATAGTGGACACCCCTGCCTTGTCCCTCTATGTAAGCTAAACGGGGAGGATATTGTCCGGTTTGTTAGGATTTGAGCCATGGGATTCTTGTAAATGAGTTTAATTAGTGACAGGAACTTATTTCCGAAATTGAACCTTCAAATAAGTAACACCAGTCAATCTGGTCTAATGCCTTCTTGGCGTCAAGTGCAAGTATGACAAGGTCAGTAGGTGGACCTCTCTTTGTATATATAATATTGAAAAGACGTCTAAGATTGAAAGTAGCACTCCCATTTGGTATGAAACCTGTCGGTTTCATTGCGGTCCACATGAAATAGCTTTCCCAATAGAGGATTCAGCCTGTTGGCAAACAATTTCCCATCGACATTAAGGAGTCCTGTGAGTCCCCTTTTTGTGAATTAGTGTGATCACAGCCTCAGTTAAAGTGGGGGGTAAATTTCCCTGTATCTGGGCATGTTCATATAATTTCAACAGGTAAGGGGATAGGTTTTCACTAAATGTTTTCCCCTGGAAGTCCATCAGGACCAGGTGTCTTATTACTCTTTAGGGAGGCAATGGCGCTCCGAACCTCTGTAATTGTGAGGTCAGAATTCAAAGAATCACAATCTTCCTCGCTCAGTCTGGGAAGCTCACATTTGTCTAAAAATGCATTAATAGTTACAGAGTCCGAAGTGGTCTTTGAGGTATACAAATCAGTATAAAATATAAGAAACCTGTCATTGATATCTATAGGCTTCGTAGTTATTGTATTATTGTGAGTTTTTATCTTGTGTATCGTTCTGTCATTTTCCATTTTTCTGAGTTGTCCAGCTAGTAGTTTGTGTGGTTTGTTACCAAATTCAAAATATTTTTGCTGAGTATAGAGGAATGCTTTACTTAGTTTTGCAGAGATAATTTTGTTATATTCATACTTAAGTGTTGCTATCTTCCTGTGCAATATAATAGAGGGGGAGGATGCATTTTCTATGTCAAGTAATTTAATTTGATCTTCTAATTCTTTTAATTTGGTCTTATTTTCTTTTCGCCTAGAAGCTTCAAACGAGATGATACAGCCTCTTATGTAAGCTTTGAATGCTTCCCAGAGGAGGGAGGGAGAGGTATCAGGGTTGTCATTTATTTCAAAGTATAAGGAAATCTGATCTTTTAAGTATTCACAAAATTTATTTTCATGAGTAAGTGCAAATTCAGTTTCCATGAGGCGTGCGGCTTATCTACATGATCTAAACACAACGAAAAGGTGAGTGGGCTGTGATCTGAAATCACAATGCTGTGATATTTAGCATTCAGTGTGTTATCAAGGTCAGCCCAGTCCCCATAGTCACCAATGAAAACAAAACTATTCTAGCCAATTCGAAGTGAATGTGGCGCGAGCCTTCTTAAGGAAGTAAGTACAAATAAACCAGTAACTTAAATTACTTCCCCACACCTTCTGGTGGCCTGATGCTAACTCCTATCTGTGATCTCATAGCTTGGTAACTTACACAACATTTTTAAGTAGTTTAGCGAAAGAAGAAAATATGATTAGAGTGTCACAGTAATATAGTATCCATGGGCATACACACACACACACACACACACACACACACACACACACAGAACTACCCGCACACACACACACACGCAAATATCAACATATACACAGGCCCACACACCTATACATATATGTATACCCATATATCCAATATATATAGCTAAGATGGAAAACTGTGATCAGATTTTCCCACAGGGTGGGGATTCGCATTGTCTGCATATAAAAAAAAAAGAAAAATAGTTTAAATATATGACCAAAAAGTTAACTGAGTTGCAACTCCAACCTGACATCGTAAACATCTGTAACAATAACCATTACGAATTAAAGGAGGCAATGACACATTGGATATCTTTCAATAGCAGTGAGCCATTTCCACGCTTTGAAGAACTATCTGAACAATTGTTAAGGCTCTAAATAAGATATAAAAAAAACTGTAACAGTGCAAACCTTGAGCTGTATGTGGCAGGACATAACATTTTCAATTATTCTTCTATTGAGAATGCCGGTTTTACAGTCAGATGATGAGGCACCAGCTGTGTGTGTGTATGAGTGTGTAACTCATGTGGATAGGTGACAGCTAGTGTTGTGGTAGTGCTAGCCACAAGAGCTAACTAGTAAGCTCCAGTGCATAACCACCTCTCTGAATATCTTGATCCTCCACATCAGCAGTGATTACATTAGTTTAAGCGTCCTCCTGTCTCGTTTCAGTCGAGCCCGATGCCGAGAGGCGTTCAGCATATTCCTCCGCTTTTTTGGCATCTATGAATGAGATCTGCGTGCCGTTGTGGATTATCAGGAGTCTGGCAGGATAGAGGAGGCCGTACCTGACCCCGGGTCTGCCCCTAGCAGCTCCCTGGTGCGGTTGAATAATGCCCTCTTTTTAGCCACGGCAGGCGGGAAGTCCGGAAAGATTTGGATCCTTTTACCACCGTGGTAGAGCTGTTTCACCGCTGCAGCCTTGTGTAGGATGCCCTCAAGCGTGTGAAAGTAGTGTAGCCTCAGTACAAAGAGTCTAAGTGGCTCATGAGGTTCGAGTCGCCTTCGGAGGGTCCGGTGTGCTCTATCAATGAGAGGCTTCTCATCCAGGGACAGTGCATCTTGCAGCAAACCGGCGACAAAGTCTCTCGGCCTTCTCTATCTCTCGAATAGTGTTAGCGTGCGAGGTCGCTGTTTTCTCCAGGGCCGAAATGGAAGTTTGCAGTTCTTCTTTAGTTGTAGCCAGTTCGCCTCTCAGCTCGGTATACACCGTCTGCATACGGACATCGTTAGTGGCGCATATGTCATCTTTAATCTGGGTAATTTCATTTCGCAACGCAGCAATAGCGGCTAGCACAGCACGGTTTGGTGGTTCTGCCTCCTCACTCGGGTAATTGGGCTCCACCACCTCAGTTGAGTCCGAGGGCTGATCAAGGCCTGATTCTTGTTGGTTGTTCTTCTTGGTTTTTCCCTTCTTTGACATTGCTCTTTTCCTTTTAGTTTTAATTTCCCACTTGCTTATGCCTTCTTATGTCACTCCAAAACACTTTTAGGTGGATATACAGGTGTTAAGTGTATTAAAGGTCTCATACTGTTTTTCATCAATTTCACACAGCTGTCAAAGGTCCAACAACACTGTATTCGATATGCATTGCCCCAAACCCATCCATGGTCCTGAATTTGAGCTGTCTAAAAGTTGCTCAAATGAGCTCTGCTGAGGTCTCCTGAGAGCAGGCTGTTTCTGTGCCTGCACCTTTAAATGCTAATAAGCTGGAGAGCCTTGTCCAATGGCCTTGCATGCTTCACGTCCCTCAGGGAGACGATGCCTCTTACGCTAGCTGGTTGCATGCGGTAATGTTTACGGTGGATGTATCACTATGGATCGGACCCAGAAGGAGAGGCTCCTGAAGAAACACAGACTCTGCGGCTGCAGCAGGACGTTTCAGAATGGGTAGTGTGTCTGAATAATGTTAGTTTGTTTGTCTATGTTGTTACAGTTACTACCATGTAGCTAATGGCTAACAGCTAGCG
>OMLP01041124.1:0-11897 GCA_900302685.1 Spondyliosoma cantharus | reverse complement strand
CTTCCAGCTCCGACTCTGCAGCCTCAAGAGAAACTGCTCATCGACTTGACCAACACCCCCAACCTGATCCGGACAAGCAACAAGACCTGCACCACAAATCAGGTAACTGACACCAAAGTCCGTATAGGCAAGTCTTGCTACTCAATAGCCATCGTGACATTTTCCCAGGCAGTTATTCGGGCTAAAACCTCACCTGGTTCTGTCCACAGATTGGAATTATTTTGAATTGTCTGGAGGGGATCTTTAAATAAAACCTGTTTGTTTTGCTCCAGCAGCTGATCGACCTGAGCTCTCCGCTCATCAAGTGGAGTCCAGAAGACAAAAGGGAGAACAACGCTCCACTCATCAACCTGTCCTTCTGATTCTCCTGGAGACCTGCATCTGATGGTGTCGGCAGTAAACTGGACTCGGCATATCTCTGTCTTCAGAAACTATAATAATAATCCAATTAACAGAGTTTTTATCAGTGAAGTCTTTACTGAATTATTATGATTTAAATGATGAAAATATTCAAAGGTTGCTGAAGTTTTTCTGCACCCAATTGTACTTTTATTTGTTTTTGTTGTGCTGCTCTTATAGATGTCTGAATAAATGTTGTTAATGTCACTACTGTAAACACTCAGGCTGCTGTGTGCTGATGTGCTGCTCAGTCCACCAACATAGAAACATGATTTTTCATGAATACTTCTGAACGTGTGACAGTTAATTAAAATTATAAGGCAGGCTAAAATAGAAGGAAATCAAAGCAGAAGGTGAGGCTGCAGCTAGCCAATTTATACCCACAAAAATCATGCATATACCATTAACCTCATAGTTATTAAAAGAAAATGTGCGCACCACACGCAGTGTTCACAGTTCACCAGAGTTGCAGGTAAATAAGATAGACATGAAATGGAAGGTGAGAGAAAGCAAAACACTCATTGTGTTTTGTAGCGTTCAATGTAAAATGTTGAGTCAAGCGCTACAGATTAGTTACTAATCATCCCCCTAAAGTTTAATAATAACTTGAACGACTTAATTTTACTGATGATGCTTTATTGGAATGGGATTTATTGATGGTGTGGTCACTATAAATAGCCACATCTGTGCATCATTGTGCTGTTGGAGAACCCCCTGATGCAGTGCAATCAGGTAAACTATCAATATACAAACAGATTATCTCCTTATCTCTTTACATACCTCCAGTATTAGACTGACACCAGTGGCAGGGCCATGCTCTGCCAACTGAGCTCAAACCTTCTAAAACCTTTGGCAGTGGCAACTGGAGGAAGAAGGCAACAATCAGTGGATACATGAAAATAGTCTCATATTTGTATGAGTAAACGCTTTATCTAATTCAATTTATCCAATTTGAAATTTTTGTTCTAACATAAGTTGAGCTGTTTGGTGTGGAAGTCAACGTTTATGATGCCACAGATCTTTAAACCTACCGCTGTCTTTGTATTTTGAACTTATCTGTTGGCAAAATGTACATTCATTTATTTCACTCTAATATATATTCCTACGTAAAAACCTGCCTCTGCACGCGACCATATAAATTTACTACTGACCTCTATGCTCACTTGTTGTGTTCTGTTATCTTACACAACAGATGTACGATTGCCACTTTATACCACAGAGGGCACTGTTGTATAAGACAGGTTGTTGTTAACATGCTGTACGCAGGGAGGTCAGAGTGAAACAAGATAGCGACTACTAAACGTATGATACTCAGCTGCTATTTAGAACTATGTTACATTATAAGTACATGAAGTAAACGCCACTTGTTCATGATTCCAGTATCTCATCATTGTTGAGTTAACACCTCATCACTCACCTGCAATGTTTGACTAAAAAAACGAATTACCTATTTGTAAGAAAATTTTATTTTTGAGTTTCACTCCCAACTCATCATTTGGGATTGTTGGACAGGTCAGCCGCCACCCCAAAGCGTCACATTTTGACAGTGAAACTCAAATTTTCTTACAAATAGGTCCTTTAAGACATCAAATCAAGTACACAAAGTCACAATATTATCGTCTAAAATGTCATCGCTGAGTTTCCCTGGACAGTGTTTTCATGCCACAGTGCTGTGAAGAGGTTGTAACATACAGAATATGTCGTACTAAAGCACTAACTTTAGAAGATAACCTAAGTTGGGTTAAGAAATGTGACAAGTTACCATTTACCCAGCTGATGAAAGGGCTAGGGTTAGGGTTAACCTAACTCATGTGGTCCAAGCGAGGGTGCCAGGGGAGGGGGTAGGAATTTTGGCCCCCTACTTTACGCCAGTGGTCCAACTCCTTTTAAGTGGCGGGTCACTGTAACACTGTAACTTTGGAACACAGTTCAGCTGGGTTAAGAATGGTGTAAGGGTTTATATCTTAAAGATCATCTTCATCATATCATCGCCCGTTCAAAGGGCTGTCTCACCCTCCTTGTGTCTCCATGCAAAAAAGAAAAAGAAATCTCAAAACAAATAGAGCAGAAAAGTGAAATGGATCAGGGTGAGTGAAGAACACAAGTTATCCTGCATTGAAACTGAAAAATGCAAGATTAGAAACTTCTCTTTCTGAACACAGATAGCTTGTTAGCCTTAGCTTGCTTGGACTAACTTCCAGTTAGGTGGGATTGTTTAATAAACGCATTTTTGATTAGTCCGCAGTCACACATACGCAAAATCAACACTCGCCTCCTGTTCAATTCCATTCCATGTGAGCAAAGGGACAAAAACACTTTTGCATCCGGTTTACAGTTCAACTTTGGTGAACATGTCAACATGTAAACATGTCAATGTGAGGAGAAGTCTGATTATAAATGTGAGCTCTATGTCCTCATTCAGTTTATTCTGTTTCCAGATTGCACCCAGCAACAAGACAGCACTCAGACATTCTTTATAACAGAGACAGTTACTTTTCTGCTACCTTAACTAATTGTAAAGATGATCAATAAAGATGTTGCAATAGCTGCTTTGTCCGCACTTTGCAATGCCAATGTAACATCTACTCAACAACTTACAGCCCAACATGGTTATTCCAGAGCTGGCTGTGGTGGAGCACCAGGACAGTAGCAGCTGGTCGTCACTGATCTTGTCTCTTCAATCTTAGATGCAGGTGAGACCTGGTAATTATTGGAGATGGGGCGTTTTGTTACAGTATAACCTGAGAAGATATTTGAAAATTGTTAACACTATGGATATATTCTACAACAGTCATAAGAAAGTTTATGAATACCTTTTCTTATTTGCAGAATGTGTTGTGTGAGAAAAAAATCAATCCAACTAAACACTGATGTGTTTTTACTGTATACTGCATTTCCCTGCCTTATACTGCAGTCAGGTGTCAAGAAACAACTTTGTCCACCTCCAAAGACATTTGGAAGGTGTTACACCGGCACCAGGCGTTGTCGCTGTAGACTCAGTGGGCGCTCATGGAGAATCATCTAGCTAAGTCGTGCTCTGCGATACTATGCATGTCGCAGGTTGTTATTACTGTTGCATTAAAGTCCCTGTGAAACAGCTAATAGAATGCTAGTTGCTTTGAAATAATTTCATGTTTCCTATTTCCTGGTTTGGAACCTGGCAAGGACTGCTTACAGAGCTGTTGGCAACTAACTACCTTTAGCAGCAGTTAGCGCTCACTTTAGCAACAAAGCTACCGGTCACTGTCTACCAGGAAACTCTATGAAATTCTACACTCTAACTATCGACATGTTCATGGAGAAGCTGCTGGTTATCAGTATTTTTGTTTGCTAGCATTTACTTTAGCAACAAGGAAAGCTACCTGTCCAGAGCAGCTTCAGGCAGAGCAGCCCGAGGGCAGCAGAGGGAAAACTAGAACATATTTTCTCCATAAAACATGACCCAGTTTCACCCAAATCACTGAAGAAAGTTATAAAGTTGTGTTTTTGTACAGTAATCTTTGAGGTTTGGTCCAGAGCTACATACTACTCTGGCGACATACTTCTTCTCATACATGGTAAATGGACTTGCATTTCTGTAGTGCTTTTCCAGTCTACTGAACACTCAAAGCACTTTACAACACTTGTCAGATTCACCAATTCACACACACATTCATACACTGATGGCGGAGGCTGTAATGCAAGGCACCGACTGCTCATCAGGAGCAATTTGGGGTTCAGTATCTTGTTCAATGTCAGATTTTTCCTCCTCCTCCGACGCTCTAGTTCTTCCACTGAAATATTTCAGAATCATAGCTACACTTCAGAGGTGGGTCTGTTTTTTTTGTTTCTTTCTGAAGCTGGTTCATTTTGAATGATGGGGCAATCAAATCAACCAGAAGAAGTCTTCCTTTGGTGGGAGTGAAAGGTCACTCTGAACAAGACTTGCTGCAATAACATTTCCAGTGAAGTCTGGCTCTGAGTGACCTTTCACTCCCACTGACATATTTCAGAATCATATCTGCATATGTGCCATAGGGGTGTGCAGGCCTGTTCCTGTATCTGTCTGGTGCTGACTCACTTCTTGTAACTGATAACAGAAGCTGTCCAAACCTTTCATGCTGCGTATGTAACTTAATTGAAGAGAGCTGTTCTTTATGAGTAAGTTTCAGGGTCTTTGTGAGGTGCACGTATCCTCCTCTTGTTCAGGCTCCCTAAATACAATGTTTGCTCACATACAAAGGTTAATTTATTTTCATTATACAACACAGAATTGTACAATCGAAGGTCACGTGTAACACCGTATTGCTACACACACTTAGGACATGCAAATATCGGAATAAAAAAAACCCAAAATACATGCTGTCTCTTTTAAAGTTTTAAGAATAGCTGTGCTAAAGCAACACACCTGTTAATTCCAGTAACTATGTGAAATTAAAGAAAAATCGATAATCGACATACCTGTTGAGACATCACACCCATTGCGTCATGTTTCAAAACTGTTCGGAGGAGTCTGCCTATAAATACGAGCTCCTTCAGTTATTCTATTGACTCTTCCTGCAAGAAGACAAGGCTTCCCATTTAAAGAAAGCAGTTTGCTACTTTTTTTCGACTTAAACTAATCGTAAAGATGATCGATAAAGAGATTGCACTGGAGGCTTTGTCTGCACTTTGCAATGCCGAAGTAGCATCTGTTCAAAGACAAGGATCGCCGACTGCTTATGGGAGATCTGCCAGATCGGCCAGATCAGCACCACCGAAGCAGCTGCTCGTCAAGAAGTTCATCCCTACAGTCTTGGATGCAGATGATACCTGGTAATTACAGGAGTTGTGACGTTGCGATGAAAAATAGCTTTAAACAGATTTTACTCAGTCATGAAAACATGTAAATACAATTGCATTTGCAGTACGTGTTGTGTGGGATATAATTCAGATGTGACTGACTGAAAGCACTGATCTTCATTGAAACAGCATCTTGTCCCTTTACATTGCAGCGAGGTGTCACAATGCAACTTCACCCACCTCCAAGACCTCCTCGCAGGTGTTCAACCTAGAGCAGGTTTTCGCCGAGTGAACCAGGTGGACATTAGAGCAGTGAAAGACAAAAATCACATCATCGATGAAAATGAATTCTTTGACCCGCGATTTGACTACGATTTCAGCAACTTGAGAGACACAGAGACTTACTACAGAGGTGGAGAGGTGTATGAGCGCCCATGTGGTTGGCAGCGTTTTGCCCTCAGGGTAAACTTGCTTTTGAATTTGTCTTTTCTTCCCACTCATTTGTTACATGCAGCTGCGAGTTTGTTGACTATTGTGCTCTGTACAAAATCAAATGAGCTGCGTCAATCAACTGTCAACCATTTTTCAGGCAATACATCCTCAAAACAAGATGACAGATCGATAACAACCATATGTCACTGTGTTATGGATTTGTTATGGTCCACATCTTAGCAAACATTTTTTGTGACAAATTTGTGATGGAACTGGATGAATCAGCTGAAAGATGCTTTAATGCTCCATAGAGCTGTGAACCGCAGAGCGTTTATGTCACCACCAGTGGTTTGAAACAGTGATGGAGTATATCTAAGTAAATATACTCAGGTACAGTACTTAAGTACAATTCAGAGTATTTTCACTTTCTGCTACTTTATATTTCTACTCCCCAACATTTTAATGGCAAATACTGTACTTTTACTCAACTACATTTATTTGATAACTTTAGTTACGATTCGTCAATCCACCCATAGTATATATTATAAACACACATGTACATATAAGTATAATTACTTTTGCTTGTACCTCTTGTTTCCAGATAATTACATTTGACACTTAAGTAGGCCTATATTTATACCTTTACTCAAGTATGACTTTATTATTACAAGTCTGGTTTGTAAAAATGTAATTTAACATTTTTGTCTGGTATCTTTTTTCTGATATCTTTCGCTCTTGTTTTTTTTTTCTGCCCTCACCAATTGTTGAAGCAATTGACGATCAGTTTTTCTATGAAATTTTTCTCATTGCAAATATTGAACTTTGTTCCAACACATGGTCAATGACCCACATCACCTTCGTCAACAATTCAGATCACTGCTTCATCTTCAAAATGACAAAAGAGCAGAGACCAACAAAACCTTCTGATGATGATGTCACATGTAAATATTTTGTCACAGGTCCTGGGTGATTATGATGGAAACACCTGGCTGGGAACTCGATACCGTAGCACCCAGTCAGTGCCAGGAGAGTGGCCTGTGTCCTACCATGGGACATCAAAGAAAGGCGCTGATGGCATCATCGAAGGACACTACAAGGTTCGATTATCAGTTTTGAGTGTCTGATCTTCCTTTTTCGATATTTACTCAATAAACTTGTGTTTTCCCAACACCTCCTCCTGATGAAGGTTTGAAACTAAAACTGAAAGCTTGAAACATAAAATGACCTCCTGTCTTTGTTGGGAGGAACTTCACTAAGTAAACATGCTTTTAAAAACTTACTTGCAGACCATCACGAAAAAGCCTTGTGATGACTGCACGACCACAAAGAAATACTGTATGTAACTGTTTATACTGAATAGTCCTCATACTGTACACATCTTGTTTGTAATTGTTTTTAACAGCCAGGCCCAGGTCAGACGTATGGCAGGGGGATTTACTCTACTCCATACATCAATGAGGCGATCCAATACGCCAAAACCTTCACCTCCAAGAAGGACGGCAAGACGTATCGGGTGATTCTGCAGAACCGTATCAACCCTCAGTACAGGCAGAAATACAACAATGACAAGTACTGGCTGATTCCCATCCCCCATGGAACGAGTCAAAAAGATGAGGATACGATGGTGGAGAGGGCCATCCGTCCTTATGGCCTGCTGCTTCAAGAGGTCCCAACAAAATAAATCTGATCAATTACTTGTTTCCTGAGCTTTATTTTGAAAATCCAGTGGGTGTGTTGTCTTTGACACAGAAATTGTCTTTAATAGTTCATGCCAAATACTCTCTGATGCCGTCAAACGGAACAATGTTCCATTTGCATATACAAATGAGTATATAGCTCCATACTAGTGTTTCTTGTACTTAAACTTGCTTTGATAAACCATGCTGCAATTAAATAAACCACCTTAAACACATTTTGTCATTATTTTCTGTCCATACTAACGAGAACACAGGGGCTACATGTTTCGTTATAAGAAAAGACAAAACAAGAAAAGGGAAGGAAAAAAAAGAAAAGAAAAACTTAATTGGGGTAAATCATTCATTACAGTAGCCAAAGTGTCAGAAGCAGAGGGAATGGGATCGAGTGATAGATAAGTATGAAACAAGAAAACAATAGATTATATGGGTTATTATATGAAAACATGGAATCTTGTGTCCTTCCAACAAAATTGCTCTGTAAATCTGAACAAACAATAAAAAAATGACAGGTCACATTTTATTACATGTATATTCCTATTGTATTTGTTGCAGATAAAACTACATACACATTTTTATTAAATGTCCTGAATAGGCCTAAAATGTCCTAAAATGGAATTTAATTTCACCCAAGGATAAATGTTTTACCTCAGACTAAGACTGATTATTCAAAGGCATTCAAAGGTTCGTGATACTAGGAGGCAAGAGACCTGGTTCCATCAAACAATAATTCTTTATTTTGAACAATCTCACAGTACTAATAAAAAGGTCAGTAAACACAATATAGACAATAATTCCGGAGGGGCAAAGAAAATGGCTGAAGCTGAGGCTTACCACTGGAGAGGTGGGCCACCAGGAGTGAGGTACCCGGGAGAGGATCACCCCAATCACACGTGCACACACATCCACACACACACACACACACACACACACACACACACACACACACACGGGTGAAGGATCACACCAGGGGAAGACAACACAGCACACAAGAAGGGGACACCACCACCGGTGGACACCAACCTCCACCACCTTAGGCTCTTAGCTTCTAAGACAGAAAGGGAACAAAATATTATTAGTGGTTCATCCTACATACATACAAATAAACAAAACACTATTGCACTATTCCTTTAAACATAGGATCAGTTGACGAAACAAAGAACATCCATTTATACAGACACAGGTGGAGCCTTATGCCCACACTCTGTATTCATATTGTCCGTATTTGTGCACATATTCTGAAAGCTTACAGACCATCCAACCCGGCCTCCCTGCAGGCTGGAGCCATTACCTACAGCAGATATACATTTTGGCTTTTGTTTATTCTATTGAGGCCATCATGATTTTTTATCATCTTCTCTGCTAAAACCTCCAAAAGATTCAGATTAGTCATGTTGAACGTCCCATTATAACTTGAATACAGCAATAACTGTAACCTAAACAAGCAGTATAACCAATACCATTACTGATGTGTCAGCCATGTTACTTGTATAATATCAAAAAATAAAAAGACAATTTGATATCAACTCATTTGATTTTTTAAGTAAAAGAGACCAGTAACCCACTCAAAGAAACTGGGATATTATTATTTTTGTAAATGTTGTAAATGAGCATTTTCATCTATGTAAAATCCTCACACACTTAGTGTAACAAGGAGGACTTTGTCATTCATAGTATATATTTGTTTTAAATTTGGACTTAAAACCTTTTCAGACAGTAATCGATGATTATATGTGAAAAGAAATTAAAAAGATACGAACGCCTGAGATGGCATGGGACATTTTTCTGAAGGGTTAGGATAGACTTCATCCAAAAAGAGGCTTGAAGACTTTTAAGCAGTTCTCTGAACATCAAACATTAAGAATGGGAAATGGCACATTTTTGTACTGACAAAATGTATCATTTACATTTAACCTCACATATTATTGTCATGGGAATAGAGGAATCATGTTTTTGTTTTGTTTTGTTATATTTTGCATTTTTTTTGTCTGGCTTTTCTTTCATTCCTTCATCGTTGTTTGACTGGTGCATGTCTTTTCATTTTGTCTGATAATGTTTTTCTCTTTTCAATTTTTTTTAATTTACATGGTCGAAATAAACAAAACTAAAAAGATCTCCGAGCGCCATGTAGCCCTAACCCTTCCCTCACCACTATATCTAAACAAGAATTGGGACACTCTACCCCTTTACCACACAAAACGTTAGGTGAAGACCTAAAACTTTCTACCACACTAGAGGGGAATCAGCGTCACAGCGTAGGTGAGAACGGGATGAGTGTGGTGATATTCATTTGTATATCTGATGAATAAAGTGACATTGTCTCATCAGATGAAATCTGGGATTTTTATGTGGAGCTTTTAAGAATGTGTAGTATAAGACAAAAGAGATTCATACAGCTGACCATACACCACTATCTCATGCTGCCCTTATTTGATTTAAAATTAAACACCTTCTACTCTGACATGTGCAGTAATTAAATGTATCAGCATTGCGTTAACTTCACATCCAGACGGACTGAAGATAACTAGAATGCCTGTGGAGACAGAAATGCTGTAATTCAGCTCAATTCCATCGACGCATGTCTATGAGTGGTCTCTGTTGCCGTCTGGTGGTAAATCTGTGGCCTCATAAACCTTGGTTGAAGGACTCCCATGAGTGCTTTTCCACAAGCAGCCATGGTTGTCCTCCACAACCTGCAGCCTGTGGGTCCTCATCAAGGATCACAGAAGCCACTGGAAGCAGAGGCGATACAGAGGTCCATTCCAAGTGCTGCTATCCACGAGACCGCTGTAGAGTGGCTTGAAAGGCTACTTGGGTCCATGCCAGCCATTGCAGACTCATTCCAGAACCATCCGACGACAGGGGGAAAAACAGCAGTAACATGCCAAGTTACCACCGAGCAAAGGGTGAAACTGCACCCTCCTCCATCAGTAGTGTGCCAACCTCAAATGACAAATTCCAACACAGTGAGGTGCAGAGTGGATCTCTGTGTCACCACCGAGGGATCAGTGATGGAACCCAGATAAAACTGATCAACTGGTCATAATCAATGACCGCCAAGTGAGACTGGAGGGAACTTTAGGTACTGAGGAATATTTCTAGATAGTAAATGTGTCATCCAGGTTATTTTTTTTAACGAAAATACTGATTCGTGCCCACAAATTACTAAATTGTAGCTACGAAATAAGTATCATGTGTGCAAGAAATACTAATTAATAGTATTAATATCATTCCTGGACAGCTGGGTAAGCAAATCGAGCGCACCTTCTCAATAAACTGCAATAGCTTAGTGATGCCATGTATCCCTGACTGCAGACCCGCAGACCTCAATCCAACATTTGACTCCGCCGTCACTGTGATGCTTCCTGTTCGGTCTTATGTATTCCTCCTGTCTCCTTCCACGCTTCTGACTGCCGATTTGGTATCATAAATAATGGAAGTAAGTGTGACTTTTATAATTAGGGCCCGAGCATTATCAGTGCGAGGACCCTACTGTCTCTGTGAGTTCAAAGTGTTCGTCTCCGACAAGAAGCGCATGTTTGGCGGCCTAAACATACCCCAAACATATAGTATGAGATAAAAAGTCAATATTTTAAAAATTATATGAGGATTTTAAAAAATATGAACTTATGGATACAAGAATCAGCAATTATGACATAAAAATTCAAAATTATTTGATAAAATGTAATAATTACAGATTCAAAAGTACGTACATTTCAGTTTCATCTCATAATTATATCTCATCATGTCATAATTATGACTTATGACCATCAAAATATTTTTTTCATCAAGATTCATTTTTATTTTTATTGATTTCTTAAGATAAGATAAGCCTTTTTGATCCCTCACTGGGGAAATACACATCACAACTTGACATAACCAGAGGTTCAAATATATATAAATATCAGGTATATGAAATGAGTGGTTTTGAGACATAAAATTCCTAATTTGAAGATATTTTTTGTTTTTAAATGATTCTTTGGAATGTTTGGTTGATATTTCTGAGAAGGACATTAATATTTCATCTTCTCTGAACATATTGTGCATTTTCCTTAAACTCTTATCAGCATTAACATTGAAATTGACCTAAATGTGGCTAAAATGTGACCAGGAATGACTGATATTCAAATATTTACAAGTGTCAAACCAAAGGTTCATCATATTTGATACAATAGGGTTGTCTGTATTTTTTGCTGAGGTGTTTACGATCTGCTGAATACAAATACAAGTGCATTGGTGAGCTTGTCATGACAGAACAGGATGCTTTTATTTCTTTTACTTGGACTTAATCATATTGTCTTTTTGTGTTTTTACATTCTCTGTTCTACCTTTTTGTTTTAACACACTTTACACTCGGCTTCCTTGTGTTTGGCTCAACTGTTGAGTGCTTATTCACTGATATTATCTCCCTGAGTTTCAAAGCACTTTGAAAACTGTGGACTCCTGCTCGCACGCCTTCTCTTCAGGTACTTCAGTCACCTCCAGAAGTTCAGGGGTCGAGGCAGTAGCTATGGACTAGCTACTAGCTTCAAGGACATTTTAAAAAGTGGGTTCAGCCGATTTGAACAAATTCAATTCAATTCAATAAATTTAAACTCTCATTGATTTGAG
>OMLP01041123.1:0-11401 GCA_900302685.1 Spondyliosoma cantharus | reverse complement strand
CTCCCGCCTGTCCTACCAACTCCTCCTCACATTTCTGCCCGAAAAACAGCGTCTGTCACCGGCGAAAAACTTTAACTCAAGGAGTGTTTGTGATGAAAATAAATCACAGTGACCACCAGCCCTCCAGACCGAGACTTCATGGAACTTTTCCTCCAGAAAACGGCCTTCGTCCCCGCGTGTGAGGGAGTCAGACAGTGTCCTGTTTACTGATGGTGATTATGTAATTATGTCATTCATCGCAAAAAACGTAACTTTGTCACTTTCCAGGATGTTTGGTGGGTCGGGATCTCAGTCATTACACATTATAACAGCATCCATATGATTAGAGACTGTCCGCGGGTTTAGATTGACAGGGGAGACACCTGGGACTCACCGACGTCATCATCATGACGTGTATTGTCACGCCTCTTTAGGAGTCGCAGAGGCGGCTTTCTGTGTGAACTGATACTTTGGTCGTCTGGCTGCTCGGCTCTGTGTGAACCACCATCGGCGGAGAATTGGTGAGCCACCACATCGGGGATTATGCGGAGGAGTTGTGTGAAGAGGGAAACACAGACTCTGCGGCTGCAGCAGGACGTTTCAGAATGGTTAGTGTGTCTGAATAATGTTAGTTTGTTCGTATGTGTTGTTACAGTTACTACCATGTAGCTAATGGCTAACAGCTAGCGAAAGCTGTGTTCGTCTGCAAACTCTTGGACACTGTTCGCATCGTCTCTGTCTCCAGTCTGCACGTTTCCAGACTTTTTACTGTGACAACCAAGCTCCATCGTAATATTATTAACATTAAACTCGCTTCAAACGCCTTTGCATAGCGGACCGAAGCAGAGCTAACTAGTTAGCCCATTTCCAGCTGACTTCACCATACTCGTCAGCAACTGTAAATACTATCAAACCGCGCCGACAGAATACAGGCACTGATGTTGATATTTACAACCAACATCAGAGCAATTTGCATGTCTAACTATGAGCAATGACATTGCTAAACACTGCTATCTCACCGCAGGACACACCGAACTTCACCTCGGGGATGAGCGCCCCCCTCTCGGATATCTCCTATCACCGTGCAGAGGAGGTCAGCCTATGAAAATGACTCTTTCGTTACGTAATGACAGGAGCTGAATCTGAACAGCCCGTAGGAGCGCCGTTTTACCAGTGGGTGGGCTGCAGAGACCATGCAGGAATCATTTGTTTTCCTCATTCTGGGAGTTGGCAGGCTCAGGGAGGACCCGTTTAAACATGCAGAGACCAGAGAAAACGTGTTTTTCAAAATATGGGACCTTTAATTCCCCACAATCCACCAAAATATGACGTCACACAGGCCAGATGCTGAGGGGACACTACAGAGAGAATCATGACAAGTGTTGTGTGAATTCAGTGTAAAGGTAAAAGTTTGTGAAATGTCTGTTTTCACTGTGTGTTCATCGGCAGTGCTGCACAGTTTATAGTCAAAAGAAAGAAGGCCTGAAGCTTGTTTTATTAATAAGAGCTGATGCAATATAACTTCATAATTAATTATTGTAGAGAACGCGAGAAGAGGCTTCTTAGGAAAATTAAACAGCTCAAAGAATAGACAGACTTAACTTTCAAACGACATTGCTGACTCTCATTTGCCATTTCTTAAATGCACTGTTCACTCTTTCAGTGATCCAAATGTTGTATTGGCAACTTTACCTCAAGGAGATTTTTATGGTCTTTTTTCCTTCCTGAGTTTTTACATTACAAATATCATTGCAAGAGGGCTCACAGAAGGGAGGTAATCAATGCAAGACAATGGGCTAATGTGGAAAAGAAAGCACTCTATGACAGATCCGTCTCACCTTATTGTCGATGTGTGATGTTACCTGATGCTTGTATGGCTATTACAGAGAAACCTTATGCCTTCTGGCTTCCTTTATGGTTCAGTGAGATCAGTCAGATCAACACACAATCTTGCTTTATCAGTAATGTAATTTGTCTCTGAAGACAACTTAATAGTATCTTTACAAGGACACATCAAAAAGCAAAGAAAAATGGCCTATTAAACTGTTTTCTCTTTTATTTTCTATCTCCGACACACAGTCAGCCAGAGGCATCATATACCTTTATCCAAAATAAAAACTCCATGGACCTCCAGGAGCCATATGCCTTTGATTGAAAAAAAGCTGCTAATCTGTCAACTTTAAAGATACACAGCTGAGCTGCAGGTATTTTTTTCTGTTTGGTAACACATCTTCAACTAATTCTGACATACCCCCGCTATGAAATATATTTTCTCTGATTTGGAGGGTCTGGCTTGATGTGCCAGTTTGAAGGTAATCAGCTTCAACAGTCCTTTGTCAGTGTCTACCAGCTGGCTGCCGGATCAAACAGAGCTCAACAGTATTTTCAGCACGCCGCTGAAAGCCTGACAAATGGAATAACCAAAGGGTGTTTTAGAAAATAACACTCATTCTTCTCACACTACGAACTCAACTCAAGACCGTGCCAAAAACATTTAAGTAAAAATGCCCAAAAGCAGTTCCATGATTGGTATTGTATCTATTGTCTTAGAAAGCATGACATTCTGAGAAAATTATCCCATGGTGAAACATCTAAAAACATGAGGGAAGGAAGGGAGGCTCCTGTGTTTGTAGTTTTTGCCATCATTCTAATGGTTATAATGGGATTTAACTCACTGACTTTATTATTGATATCTTGAGATTCTGTAACTCTGCCAGACACAACTAACAGATTCAACCCTGGGAGCCATCAGTTTGAAACAAGTCAAAAAGGGAGGGAAGTGCAAATGTTGAAGTTATCATACACTGTCTTGTTGATTAGTTCCTGCACAGCAGCCTCCTGGTTCAACTTTATTCTTCTCATTAACACATGTTGGCAGAGAATGAGACCTGAACTTGCAAAGCCTGTACCTGCATTTTTAAGGATATAATATAGAAGAACTCTGCATTAATATGTAATGACTACACCTTTGCTATATATTTTGTTGAGTTGTGTACTTAAATTATCTCTAATGTTTCCAACAATGTTGAAACCCAGAGAAATCTATACTTTTAAAATGACCAGGTCAAAATGATCTACCTACATAAAAAATACTAAATATCTATGAGTATACTTTATATAACACAATGCATAACTGATTTTTTTTTTAGTTCAGAAGTTTATTGAGCAGGGACAAATACAGTGTACATTGTTTCATATAAAATATAAAATAGATGCAATGCATACAGGTTTCTAGTCAATAATAATTTGCAACCCCTGTCCCTGGTTAGGCCCCACAAAGAATACAAAACACATCAAATACAGGAGACATAAGGACAAAAACAGGGACAATGATTAATGTGTGTGTGTGTCAATGTTCACAGGGTTTATTCAGTTTCAGCCACTGTTTTACTTGTGTGTTAAAAACCTTGAGCTCTGTCAATGTTTTAATTTCTGATGGTAATGTACTGCACAGTTTGGAGCCTATTACTGCAAAGGATGTGTAGAGTACAATCTACTTGTTTACGTTTACAATTAACTAACTTTTCTGACTATTCAAACACTCACAAGTAGAGTGGCAAATCAAGGATGAAACAGCTGGTCTTCAGGTCCAAAGGGTTTATTCACACAACAGGATACATGCAGTGAGCTCTCCCGGGAGGAACTAACTTCTCTCTCTGATTCTCCAGCTTTTATACAGTTCTGATCCATGGGTTTCCACGCCAATCGGTCCACCTTCTTTTCTTTTGATCAATAAGCTATGCAACTATTAGAATCACATTTTATCATCTTACTGGTGGAAAACCTCCTAAAAAGGCTTTAAAAATGTGCCAGACACCCCACTCTTGGCCCCCTCCCATCTCGAGGCCTCGGGTGTCTTCTGGCGACACTTATCTTTTGTTTATTTTATTCATAGCTCACACATCATACATTTAAGTGCAGCTGTGGCATTCATGTACATTTAGGGATTTTCCTCCTTAACACTTGTCTTTTGCAGGCCCCTCGGGTACTCTCCAACTGCTGAGCAGGCACCATTGAACATTTCTTAATATGGGGAGGAAATCATAGGTTATTTTGGAACAGATTTTAGACACTACAGATGATTGTCCGAATGTGGTTTTGCGTTTCACTATTCTACAATTTATGCTCGTTGCACCCCTAGTTCTAATTCTACTGTTCTGTTTGTTTATCAATTGGCAGAGTATTTCTGGAGCAAGTTGTTCACTTGGGGCGGCTGTAGCTCATTGGATAGAGCCGTTCGATCAGTGATTGGAAGGTTGCTGGTTCGAAACCAGGCTCCCCTGGCCAGGACTGAGCCACATGTCGAAGTGTCCTTGAGCAAGATACTGAACCTCAAAATCGCTCCTGATGTGCAGTTGGCACCATGCGTGGCAGCCTCTGCCATCAGTAAGGGTCCTGCAATGAGCTGGCAACTCATTCAGGGGTGTACCCTGGCCTTCGCCCATCGGGTAACTGGGATAGGCTCCAGTAATCCCCCTGAAAAAGGGGGAAACATCACCGCGACCCCATTTTATTAAAAATGAAAAGTTTACAAAGCTGTCAAAAAACGATTTTATTGGTGTCGTTGTTTGGTTGGCTTGACCCCAAACGGTTATACAATATGACAAATGGGAAAATATCATGGCATGCATAAATTGTTGTGCTGCCTTAAGAGGTATATATTGTCTTATTAGACGAAAGCAATTTAAGGTGTTCTTGACAGTTTTGCACAACTTAACATGTACATTAAATTTAAGCTAAGAATCTAAAAAAACACCCAAAAATTGAGAGAGTAATGTAACCCTTGGTATTGATGAAAATTGACAGCAGTAATGCACACAGGTGACAAACAGCCATCAATATTGCACACAGTTTACACACCAGGAGCTGGGTTTTCTCAATAAAGTTTTTGAATGACTGAAAAATGTCCTCTCACCGCGTGAGTTCTTTCATGGGCAGTAATGTTAATAGCTCCTCTTTTGCAGTTATATCTGTAAACACCATCCGAATAAAAATGCACAACTGAGCTGTATCGCTGGTGTCTGTAGACTCCTCTAACTGCAGTGAGAAACACTTCTGCAATGTCTCTTGGAAGCTGCTGTGTCAAATCTTTGGCCATTACTTCACAGCGCCGTGTATGTTATGATACTACGGAATTTGAGTTCAAATGCACGACTCGGAAAACTCGAGAACAGTTTAAGGAGATATTTATTAGTGACACGTAGACTGAGTGCAGATGAGATGACTCCCGAAGCCCGGCGTCCTCTGTTCAGCGTCCTCCGGAGCGAAGGCGAAACTGCAGGGCATGCAGTCAGTGTCCAGCTGGTAGGTGTAAGGTGGAGAACTCACGGAGGGATCGGTGAAGACCAGGCGCTGAGACAGACAGGTGGAGGTCGGGATTGCGAACGCCGGTGGCTGGAACAGACGCGGACAAGCGGGTGTACAGGCAGGCAGGCAGGCAGGCAAGCAGGCGGCGAAGCATAAGCAGCTGGAGCAAACAGAGCACACAGGGAGATTAGCCACACAAGCTAAAGACACAAGGAAACTGAGATAAATCGCAGGGAGCCAGGATCGTCGACAAAATACCGATCAAGAAGATTGTATGATCTGGCGACGAATGACTGAAGGTCCGGAGGTTTTATGGAGTGCTTGATTGTGAAGGATTTGCTTCACCTGGTGATGTTTGCAAGGAAAAGTTAGCCACGCCCACAAAGAGACACAGACAGGGGAGGGAGAAACAGGAGGATCAGACAACAGGGAGAACACAGACAACAAACAGGAGAGGGAAAGGTTGCCATGACCCAGGTCATGACAGTGTAAATGTACTTCTTTATAGCTGAAGTGCTTTGATTGATGATAATATTTCTTGGTTTGTTTTTAAAATCCCGAAACAAGGAGTCAGCTGCCTCAACAAAGGCCTCTTTTATCATCTCTCCATCTTGGAAGGACTTCTTATGCTTAATGAGAGTGACTCACCCATAACGATGTGAAAAACGACTGCTGTCCAGTTAACTGTGATTTTAGTTTCCTCACCTTTCTCTTTCTTAGCTCGCTTTACGGAGGGAAGTCAGTGTCGTACTGGGCGGCCTACACATTCCGATCTATGATTTAACTTGGTTTAGAATGTAGTGGAAATTCTCCTTGTGAGGTTGAGAGTTGCTAAGTCTCTGAAGAATTTTAGACTTCAGCGTATGAATCAGATCTCTTTAATGACATGCGGCATGGAGGGAAAGCAAAAGCGTTCTCCCCTGAACTCTAAAACGTTACCACTTAAATACAGAACAGAGAGGAAGTTACCGTCATTTACAACAGTCGTAAAACATTTCTTCCCAAAACAGTGACTCCCTGAGGTTTGAACTGATCATGCCTGTCCCAGGACAGTGATGCTTTGATGTTTATTAGGACAGTAAATGTCATCTTATCTACCTTCCTGTAACCCCCATGTAGAGAATTGCTCCACATGTGGCTTTCTGACGCCTTACCAAAAGGCATTCTCCCCTCCTCCTCTCACATCCTGATCCTGCTCTTTAAAGCACATTGATTACTAAACTATGTAATTTCTCACAAGATTTAACTGTGACAGATTACTTTTCCTTATGTGAGTTAAGAAATGTGGTCAGTGTGGGGTTTACAGTCCCAGGGTCCCCGCAGGCATGATTCAGTTGTGTGGTTAGTGAGAAGATTAGGCCCCTATAAAGTAATAAAACAGAGTTTGACTCTCATGCCAGATGGTGGGAGATGTCTGAACAGGTTACATTTCCAGAGAAGGACATAGGTGCGAGGAGTGACAGCAGTAGAATTAAGTGATTTATAGGAGATGAGCCGGGAGGCAGACCAACTCCTCTTTCAGCCTATTGAATAGATGGACCCTCAGTTCACCACAGTGACCAATGAGAATAAGTAGGTAGGTACGGGCGAAGGGACTTTAAAAAGGCCCGCACAGGCAGAGAAAGTGGGTGGTAACTTGTACATTTCCTAAGATCGAAGGCTCGAGAGGATTTCTGGTACAGCAGAGGGCAAAGCATTGGGCATAACTTTGCCATAGATTTGTGAATACCAGGGTGTGGCCACACTGGTTCGGACGCAGACTTGAGATCTGTTTCAATAAAGATTGCTCTATCATTTCACCCAGCCTTGCTTCCGCAGAACTCTTTCATCAGCAAACTATACACCGACACCTTTGATGAAGACAGCCCAGAAACAACAGTACTTTTTATGAACAGTTTGAAAGTGCCTCTCAACATTCCCCTTCTTCGGAATAGCGATGGTAGTGTGACAAATCAGACAAATGCACCTCAAAAAAGACATAGTGAAAAAAAAGTACTCCTCCCATTCCGCATGGAAGTGGTGTGTTTTGGGTTTTTTACTTGGTCCAGCTGCCCCACTCATATTTTATATCCCTTCTTTTGTTGATATCAATTGAAGCCGCTAACCAAGTCACTTAGCTCGCTTGAGCGTTGCAGTAGCTGGCGTGTTTGCGCATGCATGGTGACCCGTGACACATGACACATGACCCGTAAAAGAAGATCTCAGACTGGCCGCCCTGTACGTCAATCAGGTGGCGTAGATTCAATTTAGCTTTTTTCCACATAAAATTGGAATGTCACGCGATCTACCAGCACTACCTTTGTGATCTACTGGTCAAACGCAGTCAACGTATTCAGCACCCTTGCCATAGATATTTTTTTTAAATCAGAAATGGTGGTTGTGTAATGATATGCTAGGGTCAAACAGTCAGATTAGTGTGCCATAAACCATAAAATAGCAAGCAACAGCATGCACAGAGACACCCTCTGTGCATGCTGTTGTGGCACAAACTGATATCACAGTGTGTGGTTCTGTGTGTTTGAATTCAGGTCATCCTCTGACTAAACTCTCCTCTCTGTAATGTTATGTTCGTGAAGTAAACATTTCTCCTCCAGCTCCAGTCAGCATTACAGAACATAAACACTGGATAATGGAGGTCACCTTTGCAGATCACTGCTGCAGTAATTTAAATATCCAACCCATACTCGGGTGTGAACTCATACTTTTAGCTTTATTTCATTCATTCCTGACTGTATGCTCACCAGTCTGTTAATGTGGCACTATATTTGACAAGCAAGGGCAAGCAATTGGCAAAGTCAGTGATAGTTCTTAATAGGTTGCATTTATAAAGATTAACTTTACACATTAAAATTACCTTATCAACCAAAAACATAAGCCTAGTGAAACCCTCAATGTCAGGTGTGTTAGCTTTTAGTTTTTCTTCCCCATAAATTGCCTCATGCAAAATATTGTCCGAGACTGTGTAGACCGAGGCCATTATTTCCAATTCAGAGAGCAGTTTTCCTGCTTAAGCCTTGGCAGCATGCACTCTAACTAAAATACAATGACTTCTCCAACTTAGGTCCAATTGATTATAGTATTTAAAGAAGGAGGAAGTCATGATGGTCCCATAACTCCTGGAGTTATGTAATTATATCCGTTGATCTCACAGAGACAGGTTTCCCACATGTAGGAGTTTTCCAGTGATTAAAATAGATCTTGGTGTTGGACTACAATGACAAAAAAACAATTGAGCCAGACAGTTTTGCAGGTTTGATTTAGAATCGGCACGCCATCCTCCTGTATTTAGACCAGAAAAAACCCTTACATCCATGACCAAACCACAACAGCATTCACTGCCAATAAATACTGAACCTCTCGTCTTTTTCTGGTGGCAATGACACATTTCCAGCAACCGCCACCCACTTGCTGTTAATGTTAATGCACAAACTTTGTCAGATGGTCTTCAGCCCAGAACAAAGGTAGATCAAGGTAACAATAGGACTTGCATGAAACTTTAAAAGCTGGCATTGCTAGTATTCCGCTACTTTTCTCTCATATTTTTGATACCACTGGCATGTCCAGCATTGTTTCTTTGAAAAATGGCACAACACTTGCAAGCAAACAGTTTGAGAGATTACAGTGCACACCTCTGCCTTCTTTGTCCACCACTTTAAGATGTCGGCTTTTTGTAAAGTAATATCAATTATATCTGATAAATTAAAGTAATAAAGTTAAATGTAGGAGTTAAATTACCCTTGCAGCTCAAGAGAAAAAAAGAAAAAAAGATCAGGCGATAACGTCTCCCTCTACCTCTCTTTCTCTGTGACATTGCTGTAAAGATGCACTTTCAGGTACTGAAATTTGTACCTGAGAGCTCAGAAGACACAAAGATCATAGGTCTATGAAAGGACCCTCATGGTGTGTATGAAGACCTCAGAGTCTATGAAGTACAACATGCATGCATGGTTTGTTTCAGAATCAGATTAATTGAATTTTCATGATTCTTGGTAATGATTTTTTTTTTAATCAGTAATCTATACCTGTCTCTGTCCATTGCTCTGGGTTAATCGAAGCTGCTTGGATGGCAGGGTATTGTTCCAGGAAGCAAGCCTGCTCCATCCTGTTCGAACATCCAAGATGAGGGCATGTCCCAGAAGGCCTTTCTTGGCGGAATATGAAAAAAATAATATAATGTATAAACGCTGAAATAGAAAAAATAAAAATTAGATAAGGTTAGATTAGATTAGATTAGGTTCAGCTTTATTGTCATTGTGCACAGTTCAAGTACAGAGACAATGAAATGCAGTTATCATCTAACCAGGAGTGCAAAAAGAAGCAGTAAAGTGCAAGTGTGTTCAGAATAAATAGTGCAGCAGATTACATACAGATTTACAGTATTTACAGTATATAACGAGTGTAAGTAGGTCTAGGTACAGTATGTACAGTATACATTTTTTACTGGCAGTACTAAATGGAACATGTGGACAAACATTGAATAATTTTTTTTATTGACCTTGGACTTCCTTGAAGACAGGTTTGGCAAGGCTGGCTAGTTAGGCACAGATAAGAACAAATAGTGAATTTTCCAGTATAAGTTCCTTAGCTAAATTATTCAAAAGGGTTGGAGCCCTTACTGCAAAAGCCCTATCACCCTTGGTCTCCAACCTTGACCTGGGAATATCTAACAGAGCCTTCAGAGGATCTCAGGCTACAAACTGGTGAGTGATGTAGCTCAGTTAAGTAACACAGAACCTTAAACGTCAAGATCAAACATTTTAAAATCAATTCCATAACGGACAGGCAGCTAGTGAAGAGAAGCTAAAATAGAGGAGATTCATTCTGGACACCCTGAAGCAGTGCAATCATGTTTTGTCCACGGTATGTAAACACTACATTACAATAATTTTATTAATTGGGTGGGTACCACATGTTGAGATAGAAAGCCAAGAGCAGGCAACAAATGGGTGTGGGAGTGCTGTGGGCCTACGATACAGAATCAGTTTTGGAGGAGTTAAGCAGCAAATAAAGAGAAAATAAAATTGGTACTAAAATGGAACCCTGTGGCACACCAAAAGTAGATACTGCTTGAGAAGAGCGGAAACCATCAGCGGACATGCTGATGGTGCCGTGAACTGTCGGAAATTGACGTGGGCCTTGCTTGGCAGTTGTCCCCCCATGACCCCCCTCCCCCAAATTCTAAGGGAGGCTTTAACATGTAAATGACAATGCTGTGAGCTACACAAATGCAAATCAGGGTAGCAGGGCGAGTTTTACCCCAGGTGACATTTTTCTAAAAGGTATTAACTTCATTTTAAGAAAATCTCTGGTATAAATAGATCAGGCTCAGTACAGCCTAATTATAGACTAAATTTGAGCTTGAATTGATTTATTTAATGAAAGTATGTTAGATTAATTACTGTGTATGTCATTAGCAATAGCCAATGTAAAAAAGATACACAAAATGATTTATTTATTTTTCTCTCCTGGGAACAAGTTAAAGTGAAACTCTCGCCAAAAAGCAACCTAGGCTTTTTTTGTGAATGTATATGAGTCCAACCTTCGGGTAAATGCATAATTACGACGAAAGACGCACTTTTAAGATTTACCGTAGTTTCGTTTTCGGGCAAGTTAATTTTGAACGGGGGTGTATGGGGCACTGAGTTAGCATCAAAAATCGTTATTTTTAAAACACTAAGAATACTTGACACAACATGTAACTTAGCTCGCAGCATCACAAGGGTCTCTACACATGAACACGAGCATTCAGAACATTCTTTGTGTACATAACGTTTACTAAATAGCAGGTTTTTGATCTACTCACATTAGCTGCTGCATCTCCGTCGCGCGGACGTCATGGCAGACAAAAAGTATCCATCCGCTGCCTGCGACCTAACAGGAAGGAGAGTAATGGTGGACCACTCTCACCAAGCTCTGTGCCACGCTGCGGTCGAGATTAGAGGCGATTCTGAAGTACAGGGCAACGCACCACAGACGTCTGCAAAATGGGCCGAAGAACGAGCTTCCCATTTGTTGTGCGGGCAGATCTGTTACGATTTGTACATAGTTGTGTTTGTACATAGTGTTGTTTGTGCTAATAAAGTTCTAAACAGCACGTTCCTGGCAAATTTTCCTC
>OMLP01041118.1:0-13555 GCA_900302685.1 Spondyliosoma cantharus | reverse complement strand
AGGGAGGAGAAATTCCTAACGGAATGAAAAAAGCACGTTCAAAGTGAACAGCGTTTGCTAGCCATGTTCAGTATTAGGCCAGCACGTGTGTGTCTGTGCGCGTGCGCGTGTGTGTGTGTGTGTGTGTGTGTGTGTGTGTGTGCCATTGTTTGGGTGCAGAGAAATGTGGAGGCAGGGAGTGGATGATTGATGGTGGCCGTCTGAATGGAGAACTTCTCAGGCTCAGCTCCTGTAAACTGGTGAGAACTGATGCAATAACCTTAACTGAAGACACCGGGCCATCAATAACATTCACATGGAGCAGCCGTGTCCTACACATAGAGATGGGGACTGTGTGTGTGTTGTGAACATCATTAAAGTGCATGTGTGTTTGTTTTTGGTTTTTTTTACTGGAAGAGAAGAAAACTATACAAATCTGCCAGAAAACAAATAAATCATGTAATCTGATAAGTGAGCAGAACAATACAAATAACGATGAATGAGAAAAATGTGCCTGTATGTTTGTGGGTGTGTAAGTGTGTGACATTAATTGGCTGTCCCCGTTAGTTACTGTTGCTATGTCTGTCAAGATTTTTCATTCTCACACAGCAGATATGCATTCTCGAAAGACATTTTGACTTGTCAGGGCGGACAAAGCACGAGTGATGCAAAATTTGTTAAAGGATAAGTTCATGCAATAATGAAAATTCAGTCATTGTCAATGAGGTTGAGCCAGCTGACGCTTTTTGCTTGACAGCTACAGTGAAAATCTCAGCTTTATAAAGGGTGTAAATGTCTTTTCAAACCAATTTTGGAATCTCAGGGCTTTTGCAGACTTGCACTGGACAAACTGCACAGAGCCGTCAAATGAGCCATTTTTGGGTCTTTTTTAACGTTTTAAATCATTTTCCAACCGGCCACCATCAGCCCATCAATCACCGATTGCCGATATATTCATGCAAATGTTTGTATTTAAACTGGACACAACCGGCATGCAGAAGGAATGCAAAGGTATAGTACTGGTGAAGGATTCTAACACTACCAATTGGCATGAGCACTTGTGAGTACATGATCCTGCTGACACTAATAAGTGCTACATCCCTGTACTCCTCAGCGCGCAGGGATTTGTGCTGGAAAAAACATGGATATGAAATGCTGCAAGTTGCCTTTTTTCAAACTGTTTTTGAACTTGCGTATAGGTTAAATCTATTCCCAACTTGCTCCTGAGCAACTCCTCGCCAACTTGCTCAGGCAACTGGCGCACAAAGCCCCGCTCCCCAGCCAGTCTGCCGGCATTTCTTTGCTCTGGTCAGTTCTGCTCCTCCTCGAATTAGCCGATATACAATACATTCGTCCAATCACCCAACCCTAGTCCCCATCTTCTATAGCTGCTTACGAGAATGCTGCAACACTATATGCCTGTGAAGCTCCATAAATGTTTGGCGGACTACATAACTTCACCTGACTCTCCATCAGCTTGAGGGTGAGTAGTAATGACAGAATTTTTTATTTTTGGGTGAACTCCTCCTTTAAGAGTCCCAGTAAGCCATGCCAGTCGTGAGCCGGTGTTCACAATATACGACCCTGAAAACTGGCTGACTTAAAAGGAATGCACTCGTTTTTATTGTTATTCGAAACACCTGCTGTTCCTGCCAAAATATCTGCTCTGTCGCGGTCTGTAATAACGGGAGAAGCTTCACTACTCATGTTTTATTCTAATATTTGAAACAATGGGTGCTTGAGTTCAGACACAGTAGAAAAATGCAGCCTTCTCATTTCTGGCTGGTGACCATCAATTTTCGCTGGCTGGAAAGACAACTGGCACCAGCAAATTCCATTTTTGAGTTTTTAATGTTCGTTTTACTGTAAGCAAGAACCCTGAAAGAGGTCTGAGAAGAGCAGCTGATGGCTCAAAGATTGATACCACACTTAGGGACAGAAGCAAAAAGTCAGCGTCATCACCGATCGATGATTGATGTAGAAGAAACAACTGAACAGCAACCAAAGAAACGGCTTTGTTCTTGTTCTGCAGTGCAGGGAGTCCTGTTAGTCCTGGCATTATAAATATGATGTGTAAAAATGTAACATCACACTAATATTCGTAATGTAACGTGTTAGAGGTGCAATATGTAAGATTTGGCCACCTGTTGAATTTATACTCCAACAAAGGAGGGAAGCATATCACCAAGGTGATAACTAACTGCTGCTAACTGTATTCTATTCTGACTGTGGCTGCCGTTAGCTTGTTAGCTCACTTAGCCATGCAGGTAGCAGGACTACTGGAGGAGTCTTGGTGTTTACACCATTATTCTAGGAGCTTTGGACAGAAAGAGGTCTTCAGGCCTGGGGCCAGCTGGTTAGCATACTAAGTCCATTAGATATCGCTGATGATCGCTAGATTCTTCACATTCTGTTGATCATTCATTTATTTCGGAATGTTTTAAGGTAAAAGTCTTACATATTGCATCGTCAAAAGAGAAAAGGTTATTAGGTGTAGGACCTGCTGGGATTGCTAGCAGGACAAAGCTGCTAACGTTAGTCCAAACTCTAATAACAGGCCTGGACAAGTCAATCTTACACTTTTGGAAAGGCTACAAAACAGACTCTACCTTACACTATATAGTATATAACATAAGATGTACAGTTGATGTGTGCATATAAAAATAACTGTGAAACTTCACCTGCAATGCTTTATTTTGATCGTGTAGCTACGATCGGACAATTTCTGTTTGGTTTGGCAAACAAGCAATTGTGATGCTGAGATCCTTCTCCTTTCAACAGTACAGAGGTGAGTAACTGATGATGCTATCACAGACAAACTGCCGACTCCAAATGCCAGAGCTGTGTTATTTATCTCTCCTGTCCTTGATGCTCCGGGAGACTAAACACCACTGCAGACCACCAACCCAACCCCCACTTTCCATTTATATCCACCCCGTCTCTCCTTTGTTCATCTGCTTAAAACATGCACAACCTGTACTTGTTCTGAAGTAGTGCTTTCTACTCCTTTTCAAGTTTAAGTATGTGTCCAAAAAATAATTTCACTCATAAATGTGAAATTCCTACTAAATTTGGAGCTAAAGCACAAAATATGCTTTGGTTTTATCATATCATGAGGTTGCAGTCTGGAAGCTGATATTGCACTACATATTTCAACATAATTACATAATCCCCTATCTTAGCAAAAGCAGAGAAAAGCTATTTTACCTTTTTCAGGATGCCGGTGAGCCTCTCAGTCTCACAGTCGATGATTATCTGGCCCTCCTTCCTCTTGTCCAAATCCTGGAACACTTTCAAGAAGGAGGCCTCCGTCATGGTCTCCACGTTGACAGAGGTCACCAGCCAGTTCCTCTCCGCCGCTGTGTCCAGAACCTTCTGCAGCACTGACAGGCCTGGACAGAGGAGTGGAGGAAGATATGATATTCAGGGATTGCAGAATGTAGGAATTCTGGGAGAGAGACTTTACGAAAGTTCTGGGAAGAGACAAATGAAGAGATGAATGACTTGTTGGGATTCCACTTGAGAGCAATTCTCAAGTGTCTGTATTTTATTAGGCAGCGTGAGACATAAATTATGTGCAGGTTAATCTTATACTGTGTGTAGTGGCGTTATGAGCTCAAAGATAAATTAAGATAACTCGGAAACCGAACAGAAGCTGTGCGGAAAACCAAAATGCTCTTGATAAGCTTATCCATCAGAATCCCCCCCCTGTAGCGTCGGTGATAAAGCACAAAGAGCGGGACAGTCCATTAAGCACACCGACACATACAGGTGTGCTTTTCCAGCTCGTACAGCGGTGGGCTAAATAATCACCACTTTCACACTAACAAATAATCAGTCCGTGCATCACCGCGGACGACACGCTGAACCAGCTTTACGTCCTCCGAGCACCAATTACAGGCGGGGCTACTCAATTACACTGTCATCTATACGCTGCCAGAGACGCTCGAGCATCATGGAGAAAAAGAAGGTAGAGCAGCCAGTGAGATAAAGGCTCATGCTAAGACAGGAAATAAAAGGCGATTAGAGAACACATTGATCTTGAGCCGTGATTTACAATCTGACTCACTGTTGTACTCCTTCGCTGCTGGCTGTGGACCAATCAGATTTCTCTCGAGCTGGCAGCTATAGTTGTTTCACAGAGTAAATAAAGTAATTTCACCCGCAGCAGACTGGCAGCCATTACCCAAATGAATTATAGCAATTACAAAATTTAGAAATGTAAACTAATACACGATGTAGCCGTATTTGTTTTTCCTCCGCTAAGCTGGCAAACACCGTTAAAGCAACCGTGAGCCTATACATGGTGTGTTTTGCATATCCATCCATGCTTGTTTGTTCATATTCATACAGGCTTTTTATGCACACTGAGCAAATGCAAAAATGGCTTATCAACAACAACAACAACAACAACACAGACTCTGTCAAAAGCAGGATGAGAAATGCAGTGACAGCCTCTGAAAGATGATTGCCTGGCCTTATTACAATGCACACCAGCTGCTCTCCAGGCAATTCATGCTGGCTGTTTGACACCAGGTCATTAAGCAACACAAAGATGGATGGCGTTTCGCCTCCACATATGACCACAATACAACACATGTAAATAAATTAGACACCCTGAAAGCTGGTGGAGTTGCACTGCTGGAAAAGGTGCAAGGAGACGTATGGAACCTTTCACAGGGTCTCTTTCCTTACACTGCTGCCCATGAGTGAATAATCGTGGTCCTTGGTGCTGACAGATTTAATAGTAGCCGTGAAACTGATGACAGGCATGGGAACAAAGGAGGCAGTTAATCACGGCCTTGAATAAGGCCAGTGGGTCCTGAGGAGCCTGGACAACTGTCTTTGAATGTAGTGGAGTCCTGGTGCCGGGGACTTCAGCACCATGGACAGCACCAGGCGAAGGAGGCTCCATCCCACTTACTGTCTATTCCTTCTTTTAATCATCGTATTTTCTTCCTCATGCCATTTTGTGTTTATTTTATTTGTTAGTCTTGTTCTGCATTATGTACATTATGTTCCAGCACTCAAGCATACAGCTGGGCAACAGTCAACCGGAGCTAAAATTAGTGCTTGTATCTCATTATCGCTTTGTGTTGAGAATGTTCTGTACCGTACTGTTTCACAGACAGACCTGTAGGCTGAAACATTACATTCCTTCCCCTCTTTCTTTCCCTTTTATGGTCTCACTATGTTCATACTGGATATCTTCTTGCCTTTTTTTTAAATTTAACTATGTGGCTGATGCGCCCCTATAAATCAGAGCCTGCCTGACAAGGTGGCCTGCGGGATTGTCCAAGGTAAATATGGTCCTCCAAAGGCATCCTGGAAGAGAATAACATCATAATGGAATCTGGCTGTCACGAGCAAACCGTCTGGCCAGAGGCAACACACGGAGACCTGGACACAAGGCAATCGAGTGTAGAGAGAATGACACTTGGGGGGGGATGGGGTACCATTTCCTGAATATTGTTTATGACGGGTTTAATGGGCTATCAAATTTGTTTCTTGTTCTCTGCGTTTGAAAATAACAAAAAAAGATGAAAGGCACTTTTATTAGTGGATGCTGTGGAGAAAAAAATGTTGATAGAAAAAAAAAGGGGGGAGAATCAAATCAAAGTTCCTGAGATGTAAGGAAAGTGACATTGCGTATGGTATATTTGTATTTCCCTGTCAACTTCAGATGATGGATGAAAACGCCGGAAAACTGGAAATATAAATACATGTCTAATTTTGGCTGGAAATTACATTTTTTGTATTATTATTATTGTTTGGCCGTTTCATGGCTTTATTTATAGAACAGCTGTAGAGTGGCAGGAGGTGAGACAAAGGGGAAGGTCGTGCAGCAAAGGGACACAGGTTGGATTGGAACCCTCTGTACATGAGGTGCATGTTCTGCCTACGCACTATCATCTACAAGTGCTTTAAAGGAGAATAAGATAAGAAAAAGATGCTTTGATAAAAGAAGCACACACAAACGCACACACACACACACACACACACACACACACACACACACACTGACATTCCTCACAACTAAATACGATTTTTCTTAAAGGCTTAAAATAACCTGGTAGGAGGGGTGACTACAGCGTAGTATCCAGGCAACAGGAGGACTACTGATACGGATTCCACTGGCTTCATCCCACCCTTCAATCACACAGGGGTGACCCCGAGCACACACGCACACACAAACACACACAGCAGGTTTTGCAAGTGGATAATAAAGGGATCACAGGAGATAAAAAAAAATCTGTGAGACATGTGCTACGCTACGGCCATCATGGATCAATAGGGCTGGAGTCCACTGTGAAATCTTCCCTGTCACTGCTCCGGGTGACATGCTGGCATCTGTCTTTAAAAGCTGACTTAATTTTAAGCCTTTTCTTTTTACGTCTCACACACATGTCAGAAAGAAAACGCCAGCAGACGAAAGTTGCAATAAGCTGTCGTACTGCGTGCATATTCAAAATAAGCAAAGTGCGCTTGCTTTTTGGACATGCACACAGAATACACCCCCTCTGAGTCATGCTCCAAAACCCACAACACCTGGGACAGATGGCATGGCATTATGGGAAGGGTATAGCTGATTGGCTAGAGAGGAGAGGCAGAGGAGGAAGCAGGAGGCTGACAGGTGTGCTGCTTTATTTTCTGCCAGCCTCTGCAGAAGTGTTATTAAGACATTTGAATTGAAGGCTACAGCCTTGCCTGTGTTATTTTTTCTTTTTTTCTTTTGGCATGCTACTGACAAAGGGACGTTTGCAACACAGGTTACTGCTGAGGACAGCTCAATGAAAAGTGTAATCTTTTGTTCTATTGTGTGATTTATCTTCTGCTCAGTGCTGGTCAATGTTTCTTCTCTGTGTTCTCCCTCTTTCTTCCTTTGGCTATCTACAATAAATGCTCTGATGGCTGCTCATTGCTGCACAATGGCTACAATTGACCCTTTTTGCTGTCGCCATGGCAATATGAAGACGGCTAATGGTGGTTGCTTTAATGACTAGCTCTGCCTCCAAAACGTCATCACGTGCATGTAGTGTAGTGGAACTGCGTTTTAGAAAGCAATACCATGTTGAAACTTTAAATGTAAGCGAGGATGATGATACAACAGAAAAACCTACACGTATAATCATTTTTGTATTGATGCGGCAAAGCTCAAACGGTCTGTATTTACCAAAGATACTAAAAATGAAAATAAAAAAGATGGTGAACGTGTTTTCCTACCTGAGTCAGAACTGTACATGTAGACGAACTTGGTCCATCCGTAGTGGTCGATCACTCCCACCAGAGCGTCCTGGAGCTCGGGCCTCAGCTGGATGACGAACTGGTTGGCCGTCTCGATGGGGAAGGACGGTGTGACGAAGCACACATGCAGCGCTCCGCAGAAGGACATGAGCATGTTGACCGTCTTCCTGTCATACAGGCCGATGATGGCGTACACACCCTTGGAGAACTGGGAGCAAACTGCCAGAGACACAAGAGAAAACAGGGAGAGGGGACATGGAGAAGATTAGTCTCTGAAGTGATCGCAGGCTTTTGGAATAATTGTGTCCAACTGAAACCCTTGTGAAAAAATGTATTGTATTAAAAATGACATCATTAAGTTCAACTCTAACGGATTTAAAAGAAATACACTAATTTAACAATACTTGAAGTGGTATTTTATTGTACTTTAAAGTGTACCTTAGTGTAAGTAAATGGTACAATATAAGTATACTTTATAAGATTTACAAACAGTGCACTTTAATGTTAATTTATTCTACTTATGTATACTAAAAATATTCGTAAAAATATAAGTACTTATACAAGTCATTTACTGTACTTATATACAGCAAAATGATATACTAGAAAGTATATCATATATATATCTGTCATTCACTGACAGTATATGTTTTATGCACTGATGATCAGTCTGTCTACAAGTACACTCAAGTATGCTAAGATTTCATATACTTCACATATTTATTTTTTGCACAAGTGAAAGTAAAGGCCAGGGCTGTTATAGTGAGAAAAATGAAATGAATACAACCATTTCACGTAGTTTCATAAGGAGGCAATTTCTACTTTGGTGCACATCAAAATGGTGCAAAATCAAATGTAATCTAACTGCATTAACAATCCATTTTGCACAGTGCAATAAAATCAATAACATCTGAAATGTCCGTCTTGTCTCTCATTGTTACATGACATCTACAGTCTATGTAGGCTTGTAATGATTTGACTTGAAATTATGACCTAGAGATTTCCTCGTCTGTGTGAGACAAAGATGTATCGAAGCTAAAATTATTAGTCAAACTATTGATGAAACGGTCGATCCCAGTTTTTCCAATGCGCTGCTTTTCCTCCATCTTACAGTCAGTTCTAAGTGCCGTATCGTACAGTCAAGTATATTGAATGTGTTGAGTGTTAAAACTTCTAACAGAAAAAGCTATTTGGGGACATTCCCTTGGGCTCTGTGAAATTATGATGTTCAATTTCAGTATTTCTGATGCTTTATAGAGCAAACAGCTAATCAATGAATCGAGAAAACAATCATCACAACTCTATAATGGAAGTAGTCGTTAGTTGCAGCCCTGTATCAATTAAATTGAACTGAACTGAGCTAAATTGATTTCCAGATAGTGTGAAAGTTTTCATCGCGCTTTCATCTAACACCTAAACACCCAGATGTATAAAAAGAAGCGATCTCTGATGGGAAAAAGGGGGCGAAAAAATTGAAAAGATAGAAAATGAGATATCTGTCATTAGTCACACTTTGTTAACCCTTTCAATTCGAAGCTGAGTCATCAGACAGGGCTTTTGAATTTTCAGTTGAAAGCAGCTGTAATTGCTCCGTCCATTCAGCCGCTCTGCGGCACGTTTGTGCAAAGCTGGCCAGTTTTGTCCATCTGTGTACCACCAGTTTGTGGGTTTGCCCTCAGTTAGAGGTGGAGGAGGTGAAGGCAGATTAGGCGTAAAGAGGTTAATCAATGCATCCCTGGGGTTCCATTGACATTTTACAGACAGCTGGAGGTGGCGTCCATCCCTCATTTTCTTTTCTCCCTCACTCTCTCCATTCGCCCATTGTCTGACTTTCCGTCACTTCTGACACACCTTCTAATTTCTTAATATATGTCCGATGCGTTTCTTTGGAAGGTATATCCTCTGTGTGCTTTCAGCATGGCATGCTATCTTTGCCCTCGCAGGTCTGGCCTGGGCTATTTTCTGCTGTGGCGATGGGTGGGCCTTACTTATCTCAGTATTTACCAAACAGATTGAAGCCGCTGTCTGTCCCTGCGCGAGGGCCAGCTCACCGCTGGGAGCTGCGGGAAAGACAGTGAGAGGATGGCCTGCGCCCAAAACGCCTAACCTGTCACAGACCTGCACCCTCCGGGCAGGCACGTGTGTGTGTGTGACGGAGATAGAGGGAGGGTGATAACGGGAGAGAGAGGGAGAGAAATTCGGCGGTATCACAAAAAAATACATGTGCACACACATGGATGCACACACACATATGCAGCCTCTAGTGCTCCAAAAGCCTGGTGACTCACCCTACTTAAAGCAAGCCCTGAAATAGACATTTTGAGCCTCGCCACACTGACTCAGTAACAGAACTATCTTTCCTTCACGGCCTGCACACGCTCTCGCTATTAAATCGACACTCTCTCTGACTATTGCTTTCCTCTAGCACACATTATATTTCCCCTTACAATTTTCTAGGGCCAATTTCAGCAGTGGCCTCCATGTTCTGCCTGGATAAAAGGTAATGAGAGCTTGTTTGACTTTTTGTGCGGTGTCCCATTACTGTGCCCTACAGCAGGTTACCATGTTTCACTGAATATGAGTCATTTTTTTCATACCTACAATCTGTCTGAGAAAAGAAAAGAAACATGCAGCCATGTGGCACCGACCGCCTGCTCCGCGCTGGCAAAGATTACCATGCGCTCGTCTAATTCGACATGAGGCGTGACACAGAATATTAGAGTAACTCAGCAGTCTCGGGTCTGGTTCGGACAGCGATAGAGGAGCGGCCTATTGAGCGCGTTTGTGTGCGTAAGCGGCTTGTTAGCGCCGCTCCACATGTGTAACGACATTTGAGGCAGGGATGAGAGACCTAAAGTGATCTCGAAGACCCCAGCAACACCTGTCCACCCTGGCACAACGTGTCTCCTCGCCACAGTTACAGCTGCCATGGTGGCAGGACTGAGGTTGCCCGGGCAACAGTCAGTTTCTCTGGCAGGGATTACAGCAGCTCAGAGCTGCTAAAGGACTTTTGGAAGATGAAGTGGGAATTGTGAGTGTTTGGACATTTTGTCATAATTAGGTTGCCCCTCAAGGAATTAGCAAAATTTGCAAAACTGACTTGGCTTTGCGAAAATCCCTCGATAATTTCTAAAATAATGAACGATTTGCAGCACATTTTCACCGCACTGCATTTTTTATTTATACTCACAACAAACCATAATCATTTCCAAAAAAGTCAACAGCAATCTTCGACGCCTGCATACAGATGATGCAGCAAAGCTCTGTCCTGACTTTACATTTTCACCCCTTTCCAAACTTCTTCTATGAATGAACAACAAGTTGATTTGCATTTTGGCCAAAGAGGTTTGGGCCGCAGGAAAAAAGAGAGGAAAACTCCTAAAGGGTACCGATGCTTGCGCAGCAGGAGGAGCTGTCAGAAACAACTTGCGCAGCTACTGTGTTCCCTGTTCTCTGTTTCCTGTGCCCTGCAGCTGTTCCTCTGCTTAGCATGAGCCAAACATCAAATGACAGACGTGTCTGTGCCGGCTGTACAAAGAGGGCGTGTTTGTGACAGTTGCTCCTGCATCTGAAGCTGTGGATGACAGGAGGGTTGCGAGGGCTTTGGTAGCTGCATCCTTCATACTGCCCATGAATGTTTACAGCCCAGTACAGAATCACACAATGCCACTGGGACATCACTGGTTCACGTCTCAAAATAAGAGGTTGACCCGATTGCTACATTAATAATGAAGCTGTAAAACCTCGGCCATATATTTGAAATAATGATGGATTTTAAGGATTCCTTTATTATAATACATAGGTTCACTTGGTAAGCAGTAAGCATTAGTTAATTGGAAATAAGGGTCCTTAAATCTCTCTATAAAAGCAAGAAATCTCTGTCTGTCTGTGTGTCCGTCAGAGTATCTGTGCCTCAAATATCTCTGCAGATCAGGATCAGACTGACCTGAGATTTTCAACATGGCTGCTGCGTGGTTTAAGGGTGTGCAATGTCGGCTTTGTTTTGACTACAAAGATACCGTTAATAAATTATTTTGTAAAAATGCTTTACGAATTCTGCTAGCATTGTCAACCATAGCCACGTGCGCACCAGAGCCAATCACTGCACAGTCCATAGCCACGTGCGCACCAGAGCCAATCACCGCAGAGCCCACCACACACCTTAAGGAACAAGCGGATTCATACCTGCAGCGGCGCGAGCTGGACCGGGATTTTGCCGGCGGTTTGGCCCCGTTCTGTGCTATCTAAACTGACTGGATTACTGAGACTGAACGAGTCCGGACCGAGTCTGTTCCGGTCTGAGGAGATCCGGATACGCCGGGACGCCCCACCTCCTGAGTTGACGGACATGCCAGTGCATCCAAAACCGGATTTACGATAAATAATGTCCGCCACGCTTTTTCGCGAACATTGCCCTCACGTTTGCTGCACCTTTGGTGCAGGAAGAGACGGTAAAAAACTGGCTTTTTTTCACGAAAGTGTCCGCAAGCAGGAAGTGTTTGCAAGCAAAAAAAGACATTCCTATTGGTGGAAAAAGGCACCACACCAACCAATCACAAAATGATATGGAAAACCACGTGATTTGGTTGCTGAGGAACAGGGGGAAGTTGTAGGAGGGACAGTGGAGAAAGAGTGATGGCAGCAGTGACGTGAAAGAGACAGTGAGTTTTGAGAGTTGAGAGATTTGTGACATATAGCGTGTTTGGAGTGTATAGTTATTAACAGTTACATATAACTTTGTAAATTTCAAAAACTTATGCACACTAAAATGTATATTTGCATTATAAGTAATACAAATGGTTCGTTAAACATATTTGTGGTTTTCACATTAAAAAATCTAACTTTTTCCTACTAGTAGTCAAAAAAGGGCAATTATATCCCTGATGTCTCACCTTCAAACACAGCCTCATTTGGCCATCCATGAAAAAGCTACTTAACCTCCCACTTTTCCATAGGAATACATACTTCCTACGGGCAATGCACTAGTTTTACAAAAAATAAAGTTATTCCTTCAATAGAAATTAATGTATTCTTCATATGAAAGCAAAATCTCCTGATCATATGTGTTTATTTAAATTATTTTAGGGTTGTCAAGCTATATATAAAGAAATGAATTACAAGCTTTGCGATTAATTCATCAAAATTTATCGCACATACCAGTATTTGTTGTAGGCATTTAAAACATTTAAATTGGTAGATGAGTGAATCAGTGAATAAATGGGCATTCTAAACTTTAAAAGGAGGTGATATTTTCAAGCTTGAAGTACTCCAGTGGCACGAAAATTCCTTGCTCCAAAAATTGCACAAAACAGTGCTTTTGTCAACAGTAAAATCTGGGCATATGTCCATCTTGCCTGACAATGTTTTATAATTTTTGAGAAATAACTACATTTTGCTTAAACCAAAGATTAAGCTTACGCTAAAAACTAATTGACTTCAGTAAAATCTGGGACTTTTATGTCATCCACAATGCTTGTTATAAGAGTGGTGTAGCCCCTTTTAGAATAGGGCAATTTGAAGGGAGTGAGTGGAGAGCAACAGTTGGTGGCTGAGCTCTGAGCAGACAGCTACTGAAGTACCAGAACAGAAGATTTAGCAGTGAAGTTGTCTAGTGGCAGTGAATGTACAGCACATGTTGCAGTTTGCACATACACTGAACAAAAATATAACACAACACTTTTGTTTTTGCTCCTATTTTTCATGAGCTGAACTCAAAGATCAGGTTGTTGATTGTGGCCTGTGGAATGTTGGTCCACTCCTCTTCAATGGCTGTGCAAAGTTGCTGGATATTGGCAGGAACTGGAACACGCTGTCGTATACGTATCGTATACGTGTCGTATCCAGAGCATCCCAAACATGCTCAATGGGTGACATGTCCGGTGAGTATGCTGGCCATGCAAAAACTGGCCACAATAAAAGGCGACTCTAAATTATCACACAGCACAATGCCACAGATGTCGCAAGTTTTGAGGGAGCGTGCAATTGGCATGCTGACTGCAGGAATGTCCACCAGAGCTGTTGCCCGTGAATTGAATGTTCATTTCTCTACCATAAGCCGTCTCCAAAAGCATTTCAGACAATTTGGCAGTACATCCAACCAGCCTCACAACCGCAGACCACGTGTAACCACACCAGCCCAGGACCTCCACATTCAGCATGTTCACCTCCCAGATCGTCTGAGACCAGCCACCCGGACAGCCGCTGCAACAATCGATTTGCATAGGCAAAGAATTTCTGCACAAACTGTAGCTAGGTTATACAAAGACTACATCAGCGTCCTGAGCCACCATCATGCATGGTGGACCATCCTGGCCTAGAACCTGTCTGCCTGAAT
>OMLP01041117.1:0-24319 GCA_900302685.1 Spondyliosoma cantharus | reverse complement strand
GTCCTGGGTAAGACCGCGCCTGCACACACACACACACACACACACACACACACACACACACAAGAACATAATTAATCTTAACCCTCACTTTATCCCCAACTCATTCCCTTCCTTTCATACACACTTTGTATACTTCTGTTGTATGACTGTTTGCATACACTGTTTTGCTATTGTTTGTTAAATTGTAATTGTTAATTTTGTAATTGTAATCTCACTCACTCATTCACTGACACACACACACACACACACTCACACACGCTTGTCTGGTGAGATTTTTAGAAAAAATAAATATTTGGCATTTTTACATACACTGGCGATAAATCTGAAACTTAATTCTCACATTCCATTCACTCTTTATTTAGAGCAAGTACTGAAAGGGGCTTTCGGGGGCCCTTCCTACTTTATTTGTGTTAAAAGAACAGATGTGGAGGGCCCCCTAGCTAAGTTCGCCTTGGGCCCCCAAATTGCTAAATCCGCCACTGGCTGCAGCTAACAATTGTCAATTAATCTTGGTTGTTGTTCGGTATTTAAAATGTCAGAAAATGATGAAAAAATGTTGTTTACTCTCATAGAGCAGGAAAGAAACCAGAAAATAGTGGCCTCAAACCAATTAATCGACTAATAAACAGCTTCTCGATCAACCGTCGCGCCTCTGGAGGACATTACGGCCGAGTCGTACAACAGAACAGCGCAGGAACCCTCAGTGCTCACATGCATGCTCGCAGCATCGTTGTCGTAGCCGTGAGTCCCACCGGCGCAGAATGTGAGCGATCCTGGACTCCTGTGGACAAACACACGATGACATAAAACAAATCAGATCGGCATGAAACGTATTGAAACGGTGAGTGTGCGGAGCTTGAAGGGGGTAAAAGGAATTAACAATAGACCAAAGGCCAGGTGTGAGCTATAAAAGTTAAAGCTCTGTAAAGCCCCTGCAGAGAAGGAGCTCACCGTCATTGTGGTTGGAAGATCATTAACCTCTTGAAAAGAATGACTAATGAGCAGACTGCATGATGAGTATTCTCTTAGTGAAGATCATGAGGTTACCTTAGCCACACACTCTCCATCTCTTGGTCTGTTCTTTTCCAACCCCCCAAGGAGTTTACCACAAGTTAAAAACACTTGAGACAATGAGCCTATTATAGAAGAAAGAGTCATGACATCCCTGAATCCCCCTTTATGGTTTTTAGTTCCCACTGACACCACAGTCTGGGTGCCAGTGGGAGACTCAACTAAAACCCAACATATCTATTTTGTATGACTCCTGATGCGGCTCCAGAAAAATTAACAAACACTTCATAGTCATCAGCGTAGATATGTTTGGGTTCGGTGTGTTTCTCCATGCATCTCCCATAGACTTCAATGCAGCTGCACCACAGCGAGAACCACTGACGTAACGACTCGTCCGTCTCTTTTTCAAGGTTCCTTGGTGTGTTTTTGGTTTGTTTTGCTCAGAACCGTTGGTGATAACTCCCCCACAAAAAAGTTCTACAATGCCAGGTGATTAAGTGATCTGCAGACAAACTCCAGGTGAGTGATGGATCACCTCTCAAACAGCCACTTCAGGTCCACCAGGACATTTACGTCTTCAATGCGACGGCTGTTGGCAAAGTGCAGGCGCTTCGGTAGGTCGGCCTTCAGGTACGGTTTGATCTTCTGGTCGGGCTTCTTACACTGAAATCAGCAAAAACACGGGACACTTTATTTTTAAATCCTCACATTTTTGAATAAGAGTTTGATGACTATCCTATTAACTCATTGTGGGCGGTGGAGCGATGACTGAATACTTACAGTCATGTTGGCAACAAGTGCAGGTGGGTCAACTGTTGTAGGGGAGAAAAAGAACGACATCAACACCCGAATGTTTGCTTTGTGCATCTATATTACATTCAAAACCAATGCAAAGAGAAGAATTTGGGTTTATTTTGGGGGGGTTTTGACGACAGGACAGCTTTAGAGAGTGGGTGGTGGAAAGACGTGCAGAAAAGGCCCACAGGTCCGATTCAAACCCGACATGCAGCCTCGAGTCAATGGGACGCCTGCTTTACCAGGCAAGCTATCGGGGGAGCTTTGTAGCAAACGATCCGCTTAACAACACAACCGGTCCTGTTAATTCTAGTTTAACTCTAACTGGAACATGACTTTTGTAGATGTTCGGCTACCTGAAAACCAAGCTGCCAGTAAACGACTGCAACGTGTATTTCACTGAACAAAACGACGGTTAAATCCAGTTCCTAACTTAATCCTGGGCGCAGCCACAACACCGGGGCACGCAGGCGCCGACTGATAAACAGGCGATGTCGAGTGTAAACTATTAAGAAGTTCAGCTTTTGTGAGTTTTTATCTAAATATCACAGTTTCCTGCACATTGTTATGTGTGTATATATCGTTTCGAGCTGTGTGTCACAGGCTGGGAATGTGTGAGTCGACAGGAAAGAGCATTTGGCGCCAAGACACAGCAGCAAAACACCCAGCACACATTATATAATGTTACTCTACCATGCAGTTTGATTCCTTACATATCTCGATAGGCTTCCCTGCTCAGCCATCTTGCTGTGTGTCACACGGAGCTAACACCACCCACACATTGTTCTCATGAGCTCATGTGCAACCGCTCAGATCATCAAACTCGAATGAGTCGGTGATTAATCTGGATGCTGGTTCACTCACTGACTGTGTCTTTGTTTCTGGCTCTGATGCGTCCAAACGGCCCCTCGGTGACCCAGTATTTGCTGATGTCTCCCACCAGGTCCTGCATCACCTCCTTCCTCTGGCAGCTCGTCTCCTCCATACCTGCAACAGTACGCAGCTGTGATATTGATCTCCCTCGTGTCATACTCCAGATTAACTGTTCAATTCTCTTTGTTCTTCTGCTGGTTTTACAGTAAAGTGATTTAAATTCTTGGACTTACCAGACCGATCTACTCGCTGTCTTTACCAGCTCAGTCTTGGATGAGCACTGATCAGAAATCTTATTGTGTTATATATTTTGAGAACGTACCAATAGTCATCCCGAGGGATTTGGTCGGAAATATTCTTTTACACTTCAGGCTTTTTGCATTAGTTTCCATCAAGGAAGCCAAAGATTTCATCACACTATGAAAATTGATTTACAGACACTTATGAGGAGCCAGCGCAGAATAATCCTGGCTGACAACGACTGTCAGAGTCCGTGTCAACGACAGCGATGTGACGGCTTTGAACTCCGTTCAAATGATTTAGTTTTCAAAAGGAGATCACATAAAATTGCGTAAATGTGCGCCTGTCCCACTTTCCCCACATCTGAAGCTAATAAATGTCTTTGTGCAGAAGTTATTGGTGTATTTGTTGTCAAACAGCGATATTATATCATATTTGCATGTCTGATCAAATTACATAATCCTGGTACCATCATGATGTCAAACGGACACACAGGTTCAGTAAAGAGCCTCGTCTGAAAGGAGCTCCACTGTTAAAACTTCAACCTCAGCAGACACACAGTGTAAGGTTAGAGTCGGCATTCATACGCTGCCAGATGTCTTTTTATCAGGATCAAGTCTGTGTAACTGTTGCTCTTTGTTGTGGTGCTCCTGACGTGGGAGGTTCCTGAAAGCACCACACAAAAAGTTCTCAAACCGGAACTCCAAAAACAGAGCGACTCCTTTACAAGGCCGTAACCTCCATTGAGGACGCCGAGGTCATGTCCTCGGTATTATTTCTCAGTGGAAAAAAAAAAGAAGGTAATAACTGCCGACAAATAACTTTGTACTTTGTATGGAAACCACTTGCTCCTCTGTCTGATCATCACCATGGGTTACAGAGTGGATTATCCTGTCGTCCCGTCCCCTCCTGCAGGCCAGTGTGTGGGGCGGCTGCAGGCAGGAGCGACGCCGCGGCTGCTCGCTCTGTGGATTTGAGACCGGATAATATTTTCTCTGATATGTACACAGTTCGTTTGAGCTTCTCTCTCAGCTAGTGCTCGCTACTTTCATTGGAAAAGAGTTGGCAGCAGTGGCTCCAGCCGATGATGTAAATACAAAGCCTGCCAACAAGCTCACGTGATGATACGAAGCAACAATTATTACATGTAACGATTTAACTGCGACTTCACGCCTGGTAGAGCATCCAAGTTAGTGATCAACCATCACAAGTGACAGCATAACTAGCTAATGGTCGTTTCAGAGGTAGTGAGACTGTCTTGACAAGAGCTCGTCTTTGAGTGGCCATTGAAAGCAGAGGAAGATAAATCATGTTGACTGACGTTAGCTCACTGATTTATAATCCATGTGTGCTCATTTTTTGAAGTTATGCTGTTCTTTGCCTGCATCTACTGCTGCTGCTACTACTTCAGTGATTACTGTACCTACTAGATGTTTTAATAGCCTTTTTAAGCCTGTTTAAAAGACTTCGGCACGCAGACAGAGTTTCTTCTGGAACTCTAAAACTAGTTTTTATAATGTTAATCAGCTGAGTTGTTGTGTGTTTACTTTCTTCAGACATAATGAAGAGAGCACAACAAACCTGCTCTCCTCTGGGAAGAAGATGGTGAGGCAAGAAGAGGACGAGAGGGAGAGAAAAGGAAAGAAAGGTGAATGAGAAGAGCAGGATAGGATTACCAATGTCCCATACACACTGATGTTGAACAAACAATACTGTCCTCTGATCTAATTCAAGCATATTTATTCAATCTCAATGTAACTTAACTTAACAACGTATCTAGTAAGACTAACAGTTTGTGCTTGTGTTCATGTACTGTTTGTGTTTGAGTTATTTAAGTGTCTCTTAAAGTTGATATTAAGTAGATGTATATCATTTTGCTTAATTCCCTCTTGGCAGGAGAGACGAGTGGAGAGGAGTTGAAAAAGAAAAGGACAGTCGGAGGATGAGAGAGAACAAAGAGACGAGGATGGAGGTGGAAATATTGAAGGCGCAGAGACGGGAAACGAAAAAGAAAGAGAGAGCAGATCATCAACAGCAGATAGAGACAGAACAAAGGAGGCTGAGGGAAAGAGAAAGGAGATTCATTGGAACAAGAGAGGGAGAGAAGGTTGGTCAACACACACACAGTGTCAGTTACAAATACATGAAACCGCCAAAACTTTGCTCATGTTCGGACCGCCGCAATCATGACCTCAGTATTTCTAAAATCCTGCTTACGGTCCTGCTCCTTTGGTCGTCCGTATGTGAATAACGGCAGTCTAAATAACACATTTTTACTGAAATGACTGTAAGGTCCGACACTGTAACGCAGCACTCGGAGCTGACTCAGCAGCAGGTTGGAACTAGACAAGCAGCTGATTAAGACTTGTATCATGATATTGATAGAGAACATTGTTTAGTTGTATTGTAGGAGATGATTCATAGCTCAGTACACTCACATGGATCATGTGTGTCCAGACAGCAGCATACAAACACCAAGTCTTCCCTGTGATTCATTAGTAGGGGTGTAACGGTTCTGAACCGAAACCGTTACACCACTACTCATTAGTAATGAAAAACAAAAAATAATACCCCTAACAAAGATGAAAATATTCCCAAAGCCGTGTCATGTGTTGTGTTACCGTGATCCGCCAAGATGATGATGTTGACGCAGCGGTGGAGGCCGATCTGCTTGAGGCCGTTCATGAGCTGGCCGACGATCTTATCTACGCCCTGGATGGACTGAACCAGCTGCAGGGAATCAGGTGAAAGAAACAAAGTTCAACAGCTGGATGAAATCGAGGTTCTAATGTGAATTGAAAACTGCAAGAATCAGTGGATGGGTTGGGTCGAACATGACAGACTGGCTCAATCCCAACACAAACCCAACTCGGGATGGGCTCACTTCATGTCGTTCCAGATTAAATGGAAAACATTTAATTAATTAAACAGGAGGTGCGGCAGGGTGGAGACGTGTTTTGATACGGTGTGTGCTGAACAAATTTAATGTGTGAGGATGTTTTGTCTGTTTGTGAGAAACGCTGATGGCCACATCATCAGCGTCTCTCTGCAGCCCAGATGTTAAAACAGCAGTTTACTTCTCTGCAAATGACAGACGACACGAGGCGTCCACAAGGGCATCTGCAGTGTGAGTCTGTGGTGCAGCATTTTGTAAATTGTGGATATTTTTGGGGTGAACCTGAGGACCTTCCCAGCGTGTTGTGTTTGTCCGTTCAACGGACACACAATTACCAGAAGTGGTCTCTTGTTTGCAACATGACTGAAAAGCTGATGGTAGCATTTGCCAAGAGATGCAGGTGTGGTTTTCAAGATGCTTGTTTTGGTTAAATGTGTAGTTGTAGATAAAATGGGTGGGGGTTTTTGTTTGTGCCGTGACGGATGAAAAGGAGAAGTGGCAGGGTGGACACGAGCACGTCAGAGGTAAAATAATCTCTGGCAGACGGTTTCACTGCGCAACTAAGGCAACCAGAGACGTGAGGTTTCCCTGCCGCTCTCTACATGAAGAAGATATTATCTCTGTGTCCTGCAGCCAACATGACAAGCACAGATGAACATGAAAGCCCTCCAGAGATGGAGCAGCAGATTAATGACGCAGTCTGCGACAAGCAAAATACTACAAGCTTACTACTACTACACGTCCAAGTTGGATGCGGCACACGTGTCATGTTCCTTTACAGCAGCCAAACCGTGATGTTCCTCACCCGAACCAGGTGGTTTTTGTGCGACGGTGCTACACGCTAACACAATAACAATGACGATGACAGTCACGCTGATTATAAGCCGGCATGTTCACCATGTTTTCCATCTTAGTCACGACCTTTTAAAAGGGTTTGCAACACAACTAAGAGAGGAAATGTCCTCCTTCCTTATTTAGAAATGACCTGCTTCACACCAATTAGCTGCAGTGTTTGTGTATGAGTCACGGCTTCGCATATGAACCACTGTACTTTCCATCACACTAATCTCCGTGTTTAATGTTTCCGAGGTGGCAGATACTATCCGTCAGCTGATAAGATCTCATAGATGTTTGACAGGCGGCTTTATTACTGGAGTCCAGGTCCACACTTGTCTTGTTTTACTTCATTTTTCACTCGGGTGGACCTCACACGCACTGTTAGAATAAAGCCGTTAAAGGAAAACTCCACTGAAAAACATTTAAACTGAGCAATCAAACGCTGTCCGTCAGCTGGAGAGGAAGCTCTGAAGAGCTTGTGGGTCGTGTCTGTCGCAGAGAACATCTGCATGATGTCTCTCTGGATGATAATTTAAAGAAGCGTCATTTATCGGAGGTAAAAAGGTGTGTTGTGAGCTTTATGTTGTCTGGACGGATGACAGTCTGCAGCTGGTGCACAGCTACATTCTTGTGTTGATCCGGTTCGGCCCGGGACATAAACAACACACGCTCTCATCGTGCGTTCAGGTGATCGTATTACTGCGTGACTTTCACACTTTCACATCCTTTCGTCATAACTTTCTGAATCCAAACTTTCGTGTCAAGCCTTCTGACTGCATTCGTATGTTAAATATTTATGTGTATATAAACTTCGCTTAACCGCCGTCCAGGTTGACTCATACTCAGTTGGTTTATTTAAGCTCGACTGGCTCATGCGGGTCACAGGAAAAAAAACCGGTTGAGGTTAAACCTTTAATCTCATCTGCAGTCTTTAAATGTGACGTTGTGTCTCTGATCTGCACGTACGGAGTTACAAACGCGTCAGATGCATGTTGAACCCTTTGACCACCAAAATATGTTCAGTTCATCCTTGACTCCAAAGCTCTGGTTGCATGGGACTAAAACTACCTGTTGTCCTCTAGTAATAAAGAATAAGCACAGGAGTCGTCTGCAAAACTGCCATTTTACTTTCCGTATTTCACCGAACACAGAGGTCATGTTGGGATTTTAGTTCTGTGTCGAATCTCGATGATTTCAGCCACACGGATTGACATCTTTAAATATACGTGAAGACGTCTTCGACTGTTCCTGTGGTGTCAGAGCCCGGTGTGTTAATCAGAATCAGAAACAGAAGCACTTAAAAAACAAAGTTTTACCCACAGTAGATGCTGATACTGTGCAAAATAAGAGCATCAGTGACTACTGTACATCAGTAATGATGTTTTCTGACTCTAACCAAGTGTTATTATGCTTAAATCCAACCGGAGCATGAACACAGACGTAACCTAAACAAACAGAAAGTTGCGACATAACGAATCATTCAGTTTGAACTTGTCCGTGGTTTTGCAGAAACGTACTCCAGCCGTGACGGCTTCCTCTTCCTGCCCTGTGAACACCTGCAGACGAGCCCTTCCTCTGCACAGGTACAATAAGTTCACACCTGGGACACGGCGGGTCGAGGAGAGGAGCTAATCAACCAGCTCCATCTCACAAACACGTGTGCTGCAATCTGACCACAGCGCCGGAAGAATCAATGCAACGATAAATACCCGGATCAAATGCAGGACCCTGTTTTTCCAGAAAGCTGTAAAGTGTTACGATGGATGAGTCAGTTCGATAAGCGACTGTCGATATTTGTTAATGCTCATAAAGAGTCAACGCTCTGCTGATGTGGTTGTAGTTGTTCGATTAGCGATCAACATTTATGGAGATGGTTCATCCGGACTTCAGACTCTTTAATTGTGCTATAACGAGGCTTATCTGCGGTGAACTCACCCCGCCGCTGTCGGGACCGTAGCTGTGTCCAGATTTATCAGGTTCCTCCAGATACAGCGTGAAGAAGTCCGGTCTGGAGGGGAAAAAACGTGGCATTCATCAAACAAGGCTGATGGTTTAAATCTACGCCGCTGACATGGAAATACGAACAACCGACCTCTCGTCATCAGGCAGCTGCAGCCACTTCAGCACCGTGAAAACTCTTTCTTCAAACGGCACTTTACTGAAAACAGACATCGATGACAGTTAGTGAGCATTGCTGCTGTTAAAAGCCTTTTAAAGACAACATGGATGAGTTTTTTCTCTGAAGAAGAGGAGCAGAGGAGGCTTTCCTGTAACAGACACGGACGCAGACAGAAGAATGTACTTTTTCTCCTGTGAGTCAGGTGTTAGTTCACGTCCTGTGTGTAACCTACACTAGCTATTTCATTTATTTTATCGAACCTTTGCCAGGAAGTTATTTTGCATAAACTGTATTCGCGGCTGACTCTGGAGGGCCACGTGGAGCGTTACAGCTTCAAGCTTCTCAACAAACATGTCTTTTATTTTGTGTTCTGCTTGATAATAGACGGTGTAAAGCGTCTCCAACATTGTGTGTAACTTCTATATGAAGTAGCTCTCAAACTGCCTTGTTCCTGGAGCAGTCCGTCCATCGTGTCAGAGACATTGGATTTAAAACATCTCGACGATTGATACGACATTTAAAGATAAATACAACATGTCTTGTGACAGCGTCCACGTGGACGTGTGTCAGCAGAACAGCACAGAGGAGAGCGCCGACGCTATGTTAAAGATTCAGTTTCAACATGTTTTGACATTTCATTAGTTTTGACGACACCAGGATTGTAGCAGCTCTGGACTGGAGGCTGTTTTTGCAGTTGGATGACACCGAATCGATGTGAGTTGCAACGGAGTGAATGATGTGAGACGACCGACTTCGGACAACCAAAGTGAACAATGGCAGACTCATGAGAGGAAAGAAAAGTCCCAGCCCCGCTGTCCCACCTGGTGATGACGGTGACAATGTATGTGTGAATAATACGTATTGTTTGATTTGGACTGCAGCCTGTTGAGGTTGATTTGCGGTACAAGCCTGGGGGTTTAGTCCTCCAAACTATTCTAAGGAAGGCTGGAGAGCAGACTGAGTCAGAAAGAAACAACATATCTGGGACGAGAACATCTTGCCACGCTCCCTGAAGTGTGACGGGTGCGATGGAGGAAAAAACTCCCACGCTAGTGGTCCTCCACTGGAAAAAAAAGTAATTTCTTCTGGCATGTTTCAGGTGTTAACGGGCTCTTTTTCTCTGAGTTCGATGTGCTGATTGTTGGGCCGTCGCTAAGCGACGTGGAGGAATGAACAGATGCAGTCGAGGAGATAAAAACAGACCTTTAGCTGGAAGGTCAGTCAACAGTTTCAGGGCTTGTAAAGTTTATGAACGCCTTCCTCGGAAATTAACATCGACCGTCCCACGCACGCACAGAGAAAACACAAGACACGTAGACGATTTTATCAGCTGGGATCCTTTTACAGCAGCTTATTATCACTTTAATGAGACTTTCTGCAATGTTTTGTATTATCAGCCGTCCCAGGACTGTTTGAATGTGCCCAAACAGTCCTGGGACGGCTGATAATACAATACGTTGCAGGTCAAGTTTTATTCAGACCGCACATTAACAGATGTTCCCTGTGGAGAAACATCTGTGGTTCTCTGGGCTCTTTTGTCTGGCGAGGACGGCGGCTGATGCTGAAGAAAGACAGAAGTTAAGACGTCTGAACCTTCACTTGTAGCTCAACAGTTTCCTAATATGGTTTCTGATTTTTTTCGGCGTCAACATGACTGAGATTGTTGTGCTCATTCAGACGCTGACACCGCGTTAAAGTCTCTCACGTGCTCTCCAGGGCAGAGAAATATGTCAGATATTTACTTATGCTGCACTTTTTTTTTTTTTAGTCATATCATACAGATGCACATTTTCAAGTCAGCAGATTCAACAGAACGCTGTGGTTTCTGCTGCTCTCCAGGAGGGAAAAGTGCATCTGTATGGATTTTAAAAAAAAAAAGTTCTGGAGATCATGTGACGGACTTTAACGCGGTGTCAGCGTCTGAATGAGCACAACAATCTCATTGTGAGGCTGAAAAACCAGAAACAGCACGTCTGGTTTGGACTTCAGATGTCTGTGTCTGGTTTTTTTTGCGTGTCCACAAAGAATGCATGTGTCCCGTAGTTACCCCTCGACACAAGGCTCGCAAAGGAGGTTGGGTCGACCCGGGAGATCCCTGCTGACTAATTTATAATCCGCCTTCCAACATATTTTGTTTTGTGAGTCAAGATTTTCAGTCTTTTAATTATAAAAACATGTTGGATTTTTTTCCTCAGGGCCGAATCAATCTGCACCGTGTGGGACAGTGCAGAACCAGAACCATTGGACTCCAGGTTCTGCAGCGAGAAACAGAGCGTCTTACCCGTCGTAAGGTTGGTAGATGTCGGGGAAGCTTCCGTTGACGTTGACGTCTGATCCGGGCCAGAAGAAAGTTCCCGACTTCAACCCCTGGTACTGAGCCGTGTGCCAGATCTGCAAAGACAATCAGGACAGATGATCTCCACTGAAACACGGGCCGGGTGATTAGAATCTGTGACATCATCACAAGACTGTGAGCTGAAACTCAATCCCACTCAGACACCTCTGCACACAGAACCTTTACATCAAGTGTTCAGAACCAGAACATCCTTTTATTTTTCACCAGAGCAACTGAAAAGAAAACGTTCTTCATGTATTGTTCATCATCCTAATACATTTTATTACATCTCTAGGTTTGGTATCACTGGATGACATCGTCCCTTCACTTAAAAAAAAGACGCTCCTTTTCCACCAAAACCGCCTCTGGTTCTGCACCAGAACCGGTTACATGCCATCAGGCAAACAAGCCCACGTATCTGAGCAGAGCCATTGTAGCCTGACGCTGCCTCCTCTGTGGCTCTTCCCGATGTTTCCTATTAAAAAGATTTCTTCATTATGATCTGGAAACAAAACCGTTGCATGTAAGTGGGAAAGGGTTCAACGAGCTGAGTTGTGTTTTGATAAGAGGAGATGCTGGTCTGAGCTCGTTATTGATCTTGTGTGTGGCCTGAGGTTTTATCAGCTGGTTTCATCATTTCTACTCGGATGACTGGAGTGTTCCCGCATCTCTGCATGTGGCGCTACTCTCCTCCAACCACAGTCATCGAAAATTGCCTCCAGATATTGCGCCGGTCTCCCAGCTCGCTTTGAAAACTGTGTACCTTTGGTTTACAGCCGATGTTATGTTAAGATAATTAGACAACCACAATTTATGTCATTGTTCCCCCCCGAGGATATTAATTTCAATGAACCAGAACAAAAGGAGACTCACAGGCTGTCCGAGGTACCAGTCGGGGTTGTCTTTCTCCGGACCGGACAGGCTGAAGGAGGCATCGAACACCGGGTCGTACATGACGTTGTCGATTAAACCATTGGACTCTGGATAGAGACCCTGAGAGGAGGAGAGGTGACATCACATATTAACACCACGTCATTGTTTCTAGTTTCCAGGTTTACATCCTGGTTATAGGGTCATGCTCGGCCCGTGTGCTGCATACATTACAGCGCATTTCATTACAAACATTACAAGTTGGAGGTCAATATTTACAAGTCAGTATTCCCAACTTCAAATCTAAAAGCGTCACAGTGCATTTGCTCGGGGAAACATGGACGCCTGCAGCAGACAGATGTTTCCACGGCAGGAGAAACTCTCTACATAAAGAGTCATAATCCACCGTGACGTGTCCTGTCGACAGTTTCACACACCTGTCCTAACAACAGGTAATCATTTTTATTTGCCATCTGTAAATTGCAAAACGTTTGCACAGACGATAACTAGACATGAATGTGAAACACACACACAGACACAATGCTCATGATTGCCTGCATGTGTACACGAGTGCTTTGTGTTACCGTAACAATGGTGTAGTGATTGGGGAACGTCTTGCTGGGAAACGCCGCCTGCATGTACGGCGTGGAGGTTCCACACGTCTCTGTGACGCAAAGAAACAGGAGAGAAAACACATTAGCTGGGCCGGAGGAGGCCACAGTGAGGGTGCATGTCAAAACTTTCTGTGTGGGCCTCAAAAAATACATTGTGGAGGCAACTGACGCACAATGAGTCCTAAACTACTCAAATTTGACTTCAGCCTTGGGTTTGTTAGAGATTTCCTGCCAGGCAAAGTCAACAATGTCTGACACAATGAGGTTTGGTTCTTGTTTTTGGCAAATTTCAAAATTCATTAGAATTTCTCATTCATAAGCAGCCGGACATGTTTTGTCATGTGGGCGTTTTGTCCTTCCGTCTTATCGATTGGCTCAGGAATGATTCAGCAGCTTCTGCAGAAGTAAAACACACTCGAGGACAAGTAACAAGATCGCAAGATGATCTGCTTCTGACCTCGTGTTTGTATAAAGATCCAATCAGCCAAGTCGCTGAGAGGGTTAGAGAGGAAGGGTTAGGAAGGGTTAGGAAGGAAATCTGAAATGTAAACTCTTCATTGGCTAAAAATCTAAATATCCTTCGGCAATCTTCTAAACTGGTCCGACTACACTCCTGTCGCTCCTCGCAGGTCGACGCTTTGGGATTGTAGGTCGGGTCAGCCGACGTCCCGACGTGTCAGTACGTGATGAGCTGGGAACGAGACTCACAAATTAATCATCATCAAGTGCTTAAAGGCTTTATTTTAAATGAGGTTGCACAGCCTCAGTTTGGAGAAGCAGCCGGTGGACGAGTGTGGGAATCTTAGCAAAGTGTTGCTGTGGAACGAGTTGTTGCCACATAAAGAAATCAATATTAGTTTGGGTAGAAGCCACCAGACTCCTGTGATAAAAACAGTCATTTAAGTTTGACGCAGGAGCTGCTGATCTTTCGCTGGTCCAATGTGACTTTGGTGAATCTGAGCTGAACCCTTTAAAGACGCCAGAGTTATCCACTAACACGAACAACAGCAGGTCAGCGGTTCCTCTGATCTGCGAGGTAAAAGGGCTTCAGTCTCCCGTCGGAAAGAGCAGTCGAACGGAGGTAAAGCAGTGGAAATACTAAGCTTAAATACGCTTTGCTGTAACACACTTACTGTGGTTAAGTAACTCAAAAACCCAAATATGTAAACACCTCTCCCCTCAGGACATTCAAAGCTGCATCATGCGGTCGACACTCACTGAGTCTGTCCAGAACCGGGATGACTCGGCTCCATTTCTGCAGGTACTCGGCCCGAAGTCCATCCAAAGAGACGAGGAGCAGAGGCTGACGCTTAAAGCTTCGACAGGACGGGAGAAAATGTAATCAGGAAGAGAAAAGATTAGATTAAAAACAGACTCAACATCCAGTGATGATGTCCAGAGTCCAGCAGAAGAGCCGCTTGCGTCAAACCCAAAATGTCAATGAAATAAGATTCATGTTACGACTCGACCTTCATCCACCGCATATTCAATTATGGGACAAAAACAGGAACTGCTTCGGCATTTTCCTCATTTCATCGTCAACCAGCAGAAACATTGAGGTGAGCACTGTCTAGGTTACATGTCTGGATGATAATCGATCAATTGTGTAGTCGATCAACGGAAAAACAATCCGTCACAGTAACATTTCAGGTCACGCTCGTGCTAAAATGTCGGAAAATAATCTGCTTTCTTCTGTTTTACATCATATTAAAGTGAATATCTGACAGAATCAGACATTTAAAGACATCAAATTGAGACTTTGAGACTTTGAGACTTTTCTGACGGAAACGATTGATCGATTAATCTAGAAAATGATTCAATCAGACGTTAAAATCATCATTAGTTGCAGGCTTCATTAGTTCTTGTCTGCAGCAATCTTCAAACCAAAGTTGTAAGTGCTTCACTACTCGTCAGTGCATGTTGATAGATTTGTAGTAAGCATCATAAGTTCTTACCTTGCTGGACATGCTGGTGCTGACAGGTCCTCACACTCGTCCTCCACCCACTGTCTCTCACCTGCAGCAGGTATACCAGACACAGTGTTTTTCAGCATATAAACATTAAATTGAAATAACGCTTTAAATCAGGCGTCAGGAATGAATCTGGCCTCACACAAACCTCTTCCTCTGCCTGGGAGATCCCAGATCTTCTAAATAACCTCTCACATGTAAACTGTGATTCATAATCTCAAGAGCCACTTGATGCTGAAAGGAATTCTGAACAAACAAAGTCTTACGAGCGTCTATCAGCGCTGAAATCAGACAAGCGAGTCTCCTTTTCTGTATCGGCTCCTCTTCAGTTAAAATCACATCAACGAAGAGTTGCACGCTCACCTGAACAACCTACAAGTCGTATGTACACATTTACATCCTGTTTGCATCTTTCTCGTGTGCTCACACTCTCACCGTGGCAGACATGTTTGTAGTTTGTGCAGCAGTCTCCTGCAGACAGACAGTCGTCGGAGCAGTGACAGTTACTCTGCGCGAGCCTCTTCTCTCCACAGCGAAGCCGGCTGCACTCCCACTGCTCGCCTGCGCAGAAAGATCATGTACAGCTCAGAAAGATGGCTGACGGGTGTTGCAGAAACAGAATTAAAACATCCAGACACGCAGTCTTACTCGGGAGGGTGCAGGTGTCGTTGAAGTCGAAGCAGCAGCTGTCGGTGAGCTCGCAGTTCACGTCACATCTGCAGCCGGGGACGTCGCCATCGTACGGCTCGTAACAACGATTCCTGCAGGACGTGTGAGGGACGACTGGACCTGGAGGACAAGTGTCTGCAGAGTGTGTGAAACATCGTAAATAGTTAATGAATCACATCAGCAACAACCTTCCATTAGTTCATCTGTGAGTATTTCCAGACTTCCTGACTGTGGCTCTCAGCTCGGGGCTAATTAAAGATGACTTAAAGGCTCCTCGCTGCACTTTTTATTTAACGGGAGGAAACAGTGTCGAGGGAGAAGATCTGTCAGGCTCTGATACACCAACAATTCTTTTTAATCGCCGTATGGTTTTCTACACCCGGCCTTAATCATGTAATCCCTGAGTAACGTACAGACGTGGATGGGTCAGGTGATGGTGTGCAGAGAGATGGGACGCTGCGGGAGTTTCCGATGATAAATCGTGTTTCGTCTCTCTATTGTTTGTCTCGTCTCGCCTGGTTCTGACACACAGGTGTCATTGTGTTGCTTTAATCCGTTACGCCTGACGGGAAGATAAATAAGTAAGTAAAAAAAAAAAGGTCTTTCGACACATGTGATGACACATTTGATCTGATTATCATCGGAAAAACACGTTTTAATATCTATATGTGACTTAAAAGTATTAATATAAGTTATTATATATATTATTATATATTATTGTACAGTAAGTGGATTCATCTCACATTATTACGACTTTGTTTTCATGTTCTTCCTTAAAATTGTGCTTTAATTTAGTTTGTTTTTATGATGTTCACAGATTAAACTTCTCAAATCGTCTACTTCAAAATGTTTTTCTTAAAATAACTTAATTCTTATGGTTTTATTCATCTTTGCTCTTCAAACGTACCTCGAGTAATATAATAATTTGATTATAGTTTTACTCAATATTCTCAAAATAATATCAGAATATTTCTAGAAATAAAAACGTAGAATAAGTCTGAAATATGACTTTTCTGTATTTATTTTGCAGTTTTACTCAGACTGAAATCAAGAGTTCATTCTGGTAATTGTATGACTTTTCTTTCTGCCTCGTCTTCTGTTCTTTGTTGGACGTTTACAGTTTCACATGATTTCACAAGAAACACACTTTGTCTGTCACAGGACTCTCATGTGATGTCACGTGAGATCCGCACGCAAATGTCAAGGTGTGTTAGACGAAGGACGACGTCTGCTCACAATGACAAAGCAGATGTGGTGACTCGTGACCTGCTGCCCGACTACACATTTTCAAGAAGAGGAACATTTTGTCACAAACACAAAAATGTATAAACTGCTTAAAGACCAGTCAGAGAACGTGTCCGTCATCAAGCTAATTCTCTTACTCTTACTTGGATTAACAGTCACTGCCTGAGTTCAATGGCCAAATATGCAACTCTGTCGTCAGATTTTAAGATGCCATCGCTGAAACTATTTTCAAGGGATTCGTGTCATGTGACGGATTTACCGATGACGACACCTCGGTGAACAAAGCGCCGTGCAGTGGACTGTGTGTTTGGCATTTGACTCGCACTTGTTCGTGGAACCTTTACTCATCAGCACGTCTGGGAAACCAGACGATAACTGCCCAGTGTGCAGCCAAACTCACAGTTGTCCAGTGGAAAGACATACTCGCCGTTGACTCAGGATGGGACGTGTGAGCAGAGTTTTCTCCGAGGTTTGTCCTGCAAGCTGCTGAGTCATTCAGAAACGCATCCCGCGCCAAGCTGTCAGGGTTTGTGTTGATACAACGTGACTGCGTCTCGTGTGAGTCAGCGCCTTCTCTGGATCGGCCCGATCGCAAAACATAAAAGGTAATGTTAAGGTAAGGTTGCATGATTCACACGTGTGTGTAAACAGCGTGTGAGTGATCAGCCGATGATTATGAAGAAGACTGAGCTGTCACTGAACCGCAGCCAGTCGGCGAGGTGAGCGGTGGCGTGCGGGATCGCTAGGATTTCCATTTGCAGCTCACACCAACAAGAAAATGTGACCAAGTTCGATGACAGACGTTCGACTCTCACAAGTTTCTGACTAATCAATGTGACGAGTAAAGGACGACTCTATATTTACATCTAGTGGAAGCTTCGGGACACTACAGCTGCATCCCATTGTTTTTAAAATGATGAGTGTTTCAGAGCGGTTTGGGTCGTTCGGTCCCGAGGCTGAAAATCTTAAAACGTCCACAACGAAGAACGAGAACCACGATGACAACGATTCTGTAAGCAGCGGTGCCAAACACCTGCTGCAGGAGGATTTGGGTCATCCATTCATGTGAGGATGACAGAATCAACCCCAGGGACCCGATCAGCACCAGAGTCCGCAGAGTGTCTCAGGTAAAATGACTTTCTTTCATTGGCTGCTGTTGTTCAGCTGGATTCAAATCTTCTGCATCTGGATGAAGGAATGCATCTCGGCCCGTTAATGTTTGGTGCAGATCCAAATAGAGGAACCGATCCAAGTCCATGTTGAAGGAGTTGATCTCTGAATGCTGTTTGTGCAGAAGAGGCCAAAAGCTACAACATCACGTTCAGAGATATCGTAGCCGAGGTTACATCTGTTGCATCTGTCACTACTGCGGCACATACAGACACGCTTCTGTGTTGGTACCTTTCACAACAAAAGCCCTGGAGGAGACTTAAATCCACTAACAGGCCATTTCATAAAATATATTACAACAGCTTCATTATTTCTGCTTTGTAGCCAAAAAAAATGGAAAAAGGAAAAAGACACTTTGATTTTCTTTTGTTGTTTGACCTCATTGTTTGCAGAGCGACTCAAACGTGAGGTTATTGTTATTTCTTTGCCTCATGTGATTAAATTTAAACCTTCATTAATGACATTTTCAATTTATTTTCGATCTGCTGTGGTCTGTTGTCCTGCTCGGCGACCATATCGTTGACCTTTTTCTACATTTTCTTTAGTTTCTCCAGGAATACTGCACTGATTTTGATTTACGAAATCTGCTTATTATTAATGCGTGAGTATAATTTGATGTGGATCCAAATACAAATCTGGATCTGACAGATCTAACGTGTGTTATTTGACAGTGAACTAGGCTCGGTTGGATTAAAGGGGGTCGGTGAGGTTTGCTGGTGTTCTTCTGACATCACGGCAAACAACTGGCTTCACTCAGCAACACTAGAATCACTGTCGGGTGTCTTAAGTTTGACAGTTTGGATCATAAATGAGATAAGAAGATTAATGACTTTATTATTACAGTTAAGTGGTGCAGTATGACTAAGGAGCGGAGGGGAAGGTTAGCTTTGGGTTAGATATGTAGCAGCCGACTGCTGTTATCGAGATAAACAAAGTGTGAGTCTGAGCGAGGAGGTGAAAGTGTTTGTGTGAGCGTGCACACACGTTTATGCATCTCAGTGTGTGTTTGTGTCTGACTGCACCTTTCTTCAGCCCAAGGCCGAGTCCAAGACCGAGGACGAGGGTCACGATCGACACGGCTAAGACTCCGATCTGTGGAGAGACACACATCGTTACCTGACAGGACGAGAGACGGTTTAATGTCAAACAACCAAAGTGACGCAAAGGTCAAACTGTTTATGAGAGGTGGAGGAGGCGGAGGAGGCAGAGGAGGAGGAGGAGGTTGTTGAACGACAGCCAAAGTAGTTATTATAAAAGAAAACACAGCAACGTTCTCGTTTGATCCCATGAATATGCTAAGTTATATAATCAGTCCGTAACATTCCTGTTCTGTTCCAACACGCCACAGTTCACACTCACGGGAACTCATCTGATGCTCTGACAGTGTGACGAAGTTTAAACTGATGAAGCCGTACGACTCTTTAAACATCTGATTAAGACGTAATTATTTCCAGCTGTTTGTTGAGCACTTGAGAACAATCGTTTTAATAAACATCTTGAACATTTTACCATGTCTGAGTTCAGATTACACTATAAATGGCCCGAGTTATTGATTCAATACAATAACAGATTGAGTGTCCGTGACACAAGGGTTTTTGCCTCAGCAGCTTTTCATCGCTGGAGTAAGTGCCCTCCATTAAATCAGTATTTATTATTTCCTGTAATAACAAAGAGAGGCAGATTGTTTTCACATCTGGGAACAAACTCATCTGCACCTGATGACCATCCGGCATTTACGTGCATCAGAGTTTAAGACAATCAAACTCTCACGGTAAACATGAATGAACCGTCAGTGACGGGAACAGTTCTGCGGTTCTTCTGCTGAACTACTTCAAGAATGACAAAATTACGGTCAGTATTAAAGGCGAACCTTGATGTTAAAATGGGATTTTTTTCCATTGGATTTTGGATTATTGCAGAAAAATAATCTCTGTGGGAGAAACACGATTTCATGAGACGTACAAGTTTCATTCAGCAGATAAATCTTCACAGATAAACTACATTAAACCTCCTACAGCAAAACTATACATACTTTACTCTCTATTGATCAGTGTGTTACAATAGTTTGTAACCAGAAATCAGCTTGTGAAGACGGACTGGTGAGCGGATGAGACGTTTAATGTCCTCGACAACCTCTGCAGTCTCGTTGAGACACGTGTTAGCAACCGTTTGTTTGTTAGCAATCGAAGTTAAACGAACACAATCCCTCGTCCATGAGAACCCCCGACACCACAGCTGCATAACATAAGAAGGTTTGTGAAGACACTCACGATGATCTTCTTCTTCCGCGACTCCTTCCCCAAACCCATGATGGCTCCTGATGTCGAACTCTCTCAGACAGAAACACAGACGCACAGACTGAAACACTTTCCTCTATCTGAGGATCAGAGACGCATCGCAGCGGTGACCTCTGGACTGAAGTGCGAGCAACAGGTAAGTAACTGATTACCAGAGTGTGAAGATTAAGCTCACGTTTCTGTGTTTTCCGTCCGTCACACCGGCAGATGACGACACTTTTGACACCTTTTCTTTACACCAGTATTCACCTGATACGTGCGAGATGAAAAGGGTCAGTGTGGATAATGATTAGCCGACGACCAGGAGACCAGGAACAGACGGCCAAACTGCTCTGATTGCTGTGGTCATCAACAACAGCTGATAACTTGGACATATTTATTGGTTTATTAGAGATTGATGCAGATTAATCGCAGATATTGCAGCCAATAATGGATTATTAATGATGTTGAAACGCTGTTTTGCTTCCAGTAAACAGGCGTTCGCTGCATCAAAGCGGATGGGATGTCATCAGAAACCTTGAACTTGGAACCATGACAAATATCCTCACTTGATAAGATGATTATATTTTGAATTATGAAAAGAATCAGGACCTTTTGCACTGAAAGACATCGTCTGATCGGCAGCGATATGGAGGACGTAGCTGCAGTGCTGGTTCTGAATTTGTATAAAAGTGGCCTCAGTTCAAGGCAGTTGTCTACTTGATAATTACTACTAATTAACAACTTGAATTACTCAGTTATTGCTCTGTAGTTTAACAAACATATCACATTACAAATACTATAAGGAACGAGAACTTTACAGGCATCTTTGTTGACCTAAACATACTGTTAGCCAACAAGCTAACTCAGCTAAGATGCTAATGTTAAAGTCAACATGCAGCTTTTGACTTTCAGCCTGATCGACCCTCCACAACAAAACATTTTCATCAAATTATTTACTAGACCCAATGGATCGTGTCTTGGGTCCGTCAGGACATGTCGGTAAAATAAATGAATCTCACAGTTCAGATGCTGCCTGTGGGTTTTTAAAATTATGGGCAATCTTGTGCGATTAAAAGATGTTTTGGTGGTAAGAAAGTGTTTTCTAACGAGCACGTGGTTTGTATTTCCAGGACTTTTTTCGTAAATTCTACAGAAGTCTCATTTTCTCCTCTGAGGTCTGGCTCTCATTTTTAAATGGGTAGCACATCAAGAAGAGTCTGCTTGTGATCAAACATTTGTAATTATTTAAGTGCTTTGCTGAGAATATGAGATTCCTGTGAAGCTTCACTGGAATGCGATGGATGGTCTAAATCATTCAGAAGAATTAAACGACAGCTTCCACGTAGATCCAGTTGTTCAGCTCGACGAGGACGGAGGGTGCAGATGTGGCGACCGGCCACTTCCTCAAACTTCCCTCAAATTTCTGTTTCTATTCCTCATTTGTCCACCTTTATTCCTAAAGCATGTATTACCGATAGTCGTTCATATAACAGCACCAACGATAGAAATACATCAACTTTGAAAATGGGAAATGGACAAAGTGCAGTGGACAATTTAGTTGCAGGATCCTGAGTTGTAGAACGATGAATGATCGTATGTAGCAAGAATTACATAATGAAGGGATTGTCCCGACACGGACTCTTGATGAATGTGAGATTAAAGCCTTTGGTCACAATGGGTTGGTAAACGTTACACAACCTCGACGATACCGCAGAACTACACACAGAAAAGGGACACGCAAATTGTACGCAATTGTTTGAAAATGTCCGTCTACATATATACAATGAACAAAGGTTGTTAGGACCGCTTTCATGTTGGACGCAAAAATAAACATTTCGAATGGAAGCTGAGCTCCAAATGTGTGTAGCTTACTCAACAGCTGATTATCTGAACATGGAAACACATCATTTGCAAATTGGAAGCGGATGAGATTTGTTTTCACTGGAGGATTTAAGCAGCAGGCAATAGACGGTTGTTTGAATGTAGCGGTGAGGTTGTGCAACCCTCTGCAGATGTTGAATGAGTATACACAGATCCATCAGCAGTGGAGTGGAGGCATTTAAAGTTTTCAAATTCTCCGCGTCTTTTACAGGAATATACGTGTGTTCACCTACAGTTTGGCACGATTATTTCATTCTTCTACTGATTACTTTGATTGCGAGCGATGTCATTAAACATTTGAAAGAGCGGTTCTGACTGCTTTTGTCTGCGTAGAGTTAAAGGTGTGAATGCAGGAAGTTGAATAAAGAGACGAGGACACAAACTGAACATTAAACGTAGCTTTTTTTTTAGTATTAGTGCCATACTAAGAGGGAAAAAATTCAAGAAATTACGAGAATGAAGTCGTAATATTACGAGAATAAAGTCGTAATAATACAAGAAAAATGTAATGTTATGACTTTATTCTAGTAATTTCCCCAAAAAAAAAAAAAAAATTCTTTTAGTCTGGCCCTAATAAGCCGTCGTAAATTTAAGAGCTATATGCAAAATATGAGGTATTTAAAGCTTTTTAAGACTCTCTCACCGGCAGCCTGACTCTGTCCCTCCGTTGATGGAGCTACCAAACTCTGCTGTTTCTGTCAAAGAATGCTAGAGCTGGCCTGTTGGCTGGGAAACCCAGGTAAGTTTATCTCCGCTTTGATGGGACACCGCCCACCAACCTAACTCTCCCCGACCTTTTTCAAACCACACCAAAAAGTACTCACTGAATTATGCTGAAGGAGTAAATACTTTATTACATTACAAGTATATCAAGTATATGCATTACACTTATCAAACTTATTAGAAAGAACTTTTGAATATTACAAGTTGCTACACCTGTACTGGATTTCTGAGTTTCCTGAATGTATTTCAAAAATATGCATCAATGAATAAAATGTAATCTTTATATGCATTACACAAACTTATAAGAAAGAACATTTGGGTAACATTTGAAGAATAACATCTTGACACCTTTAATTATGCAAATCAAACGTTTATTTTGAAAATAACAGCATGATGATGAGATTCATAGATTACAACTGCAAGGCTCCTAAAACAAAGAACTGCAATGATCACACCATCTTTACTCCAAACTAAACTACTAACTGACCTTGTCAACACCTGAAACTCTTCCTGATTCATCATCAGCTGCTCTACATTTGTAGCTTCATGCTGCTGTTTTTCCTGTGCAGTGATTCATAGTTACTAGCCAGTTACTCACTAGTTTAACACTTGTAGTTGCTAACATTGGTTGACAGACTAGAGGGACACAGTTGCCTACGTTCACTACTTTTCCATAACGTTAGTAGAATGAGTGTTAATGTTCAGCTAGGAGGCGCATTGTGTGGGTAGTTAGCTAACTAACAACAGCCTAGCAGCTAGGCTACTACTTACTCTCTGGCATTTTACTATCTACAAAGGAGAAACATGGGTAAAAATGTTGAGACCAAACGAAACACTGATGTGAGGATTTACTGTCATGGTTTCCTGGTGTATTTACGTCAGCACAGCCTGATGTCTCACCATCAGTCCAGCTACCTGCAGCAGCTCATCTTCTTCACCAGAGGCGCTTTGATACCTTCACGTGCTGAGAACGTGAAAACCCTTCAGCCAATCAAATGGCAGCAGATCTAAACTTGTTGCCTTCCAGGTTAAACTGAAGATTGCGATGAGAGGCACGTCGGAAAAATAGTTCTCTACATATGCTTAATACTAATGAGTTTACGAAAAAATATTATATTCAATTCATTATGTAAAAAAATAATAATCGTTAGGATATTTAAATATATCAAAATATTGGTAGGGACAACTCTGTCTTTCCAACTTTGGTTGTGACTTGTCCCTATGCAAACTTACGCCTTTGGTTTGTGCCACAGTTGTTTGTGCAGCTTGCAAACTTTTGATGTGTGTCTTGAATCAAGTCTGACTTGTTGGTGTGGTGTATTAAAATGAGGGTGTGTGAACATGTCAGTGCATCCAGGCACAGGACAGGACTTTGTCATCACTGTGCTCATATTGTTTCTCTCCATCACTGTGACAGTATGCACCATGTGTCCGGGCTGTGTTTCTGTTTAACCCTGTTTCCTGCTGTCCATGTTAGTTAGGGAGCTCAGTCATTGTTATTTGGTTTCTGTTGATTTGCTCAGGTTATTTTCTCTTCATCCTCAGTGTGATTTGTTGTGTTGGCTGTATTTTTCATCTCCAGTTGGGATTAAATTGAACCATATTCAGTAATCTGTCTCTGCGTCTGCTTGATGTTTAGTTGTGTGGATTACTTTAGATCACATTCTACTTTACTGTCACTACACAAAGTACCAGAACAACAAGATACAGTTCAGCATCATATTTATAAAGTGTAACTAGTGGCCAGGTTCATATAGATCAATGAGTATAAATAAGTTTGTACAGTATGAAG
>OMLP01041113.1:14457-32363 GCA_900302685.1 Spondyliosoma cantharus | reverse complement strand
TTAAATATATTTAGTGACCTTGGAGTCATAGCTTCCACCTTCCTCTCGCTGTATTTCAATTTAAAATTACAGCTGAAGACAGTTTTTAAACTGCCTTCTAAAAGTGGTGCCAATACTATTATGTATTCTGTTTATTGAATCCTGTTCTAAATAAATCCTTCTTCCAGGTCCTGCTGTTTCATTTGAGTACAAACAAAAAAGTGGCCTCTTGCTTCACCATGGTAAACTGGCGCTAACTGCCAGTAACAGATGGATGTTGATCCTGGCATGGGTGTTTAAAATATCCCATCTTCTCATCTGTTATCTGGAGAGACAGTGGATGGGACACAGACTTATATACTGATATACTTAGATAATTCTATCTATCCTATTGTATAACTAGGCTAAAAGCATTGTACTATATTAAAAAGTACATCCACACTACAGTTGGATAAATGAAGGAGGTATAAATATAAGGAAATTGTTGTGTCTGGGCTGTCCTCCTCAAAGGTGTCGGCGTGTAGTCTGATGATAAAAGAATTATGCGGAGGCAAGGCTGGGTGGAATGATAGAGCAATTTATTTTTTATTGAAACAGATCTCAAGCCGACCAGGTTGGCCTCTACTTGGTATTCTCAAATCTGACAAAGTTCAAGCCAATACTTTGTCCTCTGCTCTATCAGAAAACCTCTTGGACCTTCTGCCTTAGGAACCTAAAAAAAAAACACCCCCGATCTCTACTCGTGCGGGCCATTTTGGAGTGCCTCCGATTGTACCTCCCTCCTTTCCTCATTGGTCAGTGTGTCCATCTACCCAATAAACTAAGAGAGGATTTGACCTGTCATCCTGCTCATCTCCCCTAAATCACTACCTATCTTGTTGTTTGTTATTAGGTCTTGTCCCCCAGACGGCCCAAATGGTCATCCTGTCTTTCTACGGGAACCTAAACATTGGACAACTCTCACTGTCTGGCTGAAGATAAAACTCTGTTTTATTACTTTATAGCAGCCTACTCTTCTCACTGTCCTCTAACCCCCACGCAACTGAGCCATGGCTCGGGGACCCTGGGCCTGTAAACCCTGCACTGGCTACATTCCTTAGCTCTCAGAATGGAAAACCATTTGGTCACAGTTAACCTAACTTAAGATTCTAAATAAGAATCTGCTGCAGTCCAGACTTCTCAAAATATAAGCACATCAGAACAACATAAAATGAATGAAAGGGTAACCGCCAATTTTATACATTACAGTGTACAGGTCTTGGGGAGTACAACTGCATATCAGTAGTATACCACTTTTACACTGAAATGAACTCTATCGATTACATTCTGAATGAGACATTCTCATAATGGAAGTTACCAAGTGAGATATGTCGCTTCTTTCTGATCTCTGATGAGTTGCACACGTGCAGTACCTAAAATTAGCATGTTCGCCGGATGTTGTGTTCACATCACAGCCGAGCCGAGAGGGAGGCGATAAATACCCGTGACTAATGCAGACTTAATTGACCCAGGAGTAAATCTTGATCATTTTCGTTCACATTGCATGTAAAAGACTGCTCTTGGCGGGTGTAAGTGGGGTTTTTGGCCAGTGTGAAAAACTTGTATGCTGGTCTTGCAATGTACTACTAGAACTGAGATATCACCTTGTTTCACGACACATTATTCATCCTTTTCAATACTTAATGCCTACATCATCCACAATGCAGTTTAGCCACTGAGTGACATCAATGGAGGCAATTTATCAGATTACATGCTGCTTCAACTCAAGCCACAAAAGGCTTTATACAACTTCTTTAATACACAGTGTGCAGTTGTACTCTAGAAGTCCTGTAAACATTTTAATGTGTAAAACGGGAGGAATTACTGCTTAAGAACTGGCTCTGTGAAGCTGTACTTTAGCTGTAGCTTGCTTTGAGCTACATGTTAACATCCAGCATGCTAATAAGCGATGCCACAATTCACAATTTGATTCAATTTGGCTTTCAATTTCTAATCAAATTTCCAATTTAAACTTTTTTTGTAGATGGTATAATGTGTGCAATAACCATCTTTTTTTATGTACAAATAGGGTTAGGGTTAGGGTTAGGTTTTAATGTATAAATAGTACACTAAGACCATGTAGTTTCATTTTAATAATTTATTTAGAATGTCATTTCAGTAGATTATTTCACAAGTCAATTTGGAAGAAACTGTTAAACACAAAACTAAAAGAATCACGGCAGAGGCAGAGGTGTACTGTAACAGGCTGTCCTGCGTTTACTAGGGGGAGCTCATTTAGATCAATTATCAGATCCCCATGGTAGCATGCTACACAACATTTGCTAATTACATTTGCTATACACAAAGTACAGCTGGTAGCATTGCCATAAGCTTTGCATATAATTGGTAATAAAACCATAAACCAGTATTGGAGTATATAAATTATTTTTATTTTTAATTTATTGACTTGATGACGGTGCTTAATGAAATATCAAAGAATAAGCAAAATTATTCCAATCTATGTCTGGGGTCACATGGACTTCCTCATCATCAGTATTATCACAGTGATCAGAAATACATAGAAATCAGTATGAAAAGTTGGAGCAATGTACACGTATTAAACACTTTCTTATTGGTCATATGTAAATCTAAATAACCCTACAAAAATAGTGTATTGTTTATCGTTTATACAATATAAAGTACAATTAGCATAAACAACTATATGCAGGAAGCACGTCCAGAGGTTTCTTGACTGATAATAAACACAGGTCAGTGTTGGCCATCAGGTAAGGCTGCTGATGTCGGCGCTGTCTCAATCCTCTACTGTTTTGGCAGTGGTTGTCCTAGAAAGAATAGCACAATTACTTATCTGACAGTAAATACAGCTTTTCAAGGACCTTGAAATTACTTTCAATGTATTATAACACCAACATTTTGACTGTATTTTATGCAGTGACAAATTTTCCTGAAAACAACCAGATATAGCCTCTGTTACATCAGGATTGTGCCATTTTTGAAATTGTGTCATTTCATATTTACCATATTTCAGAGTAATTTACAAACTTTCACGTTCTCATTATTTTAACTATGAATTTTGACAGTAGTGTGTTCAAGCTCTACTGGGTGGACTTTTTGTTGTTATACTTCGGAGTATTTGGCCCAAGAAAAAGGAGTTCCATCATCTCTGCAAAAATTATAATTACAGAGAACTGGATAAGGATGGCAAACTACACCGATCAGGCATAATATTATGACCACTGACAGGTGAAGGGAATAACACTGATCATCTCCTCATCATGGCACCTGTTAGTGGGTGGGATATATTAGGCAGCAAATTAATGTTATGTTAATTAATTCAAGTTGTCCTCAAAGTTGATGTGATAGAAGCAGGAAAATGGGCAAGCGTAAGGGTTTGAGCGAGTTTAACAAGGGACAAACTGTGATGGCTAGACGACTGGGTCAGAGCATCTCCAAAACTGCAGCTTAGTTAAGTTAATGCTGGTTCTGATAGAAAGGTGTATAGGGCTGCATAGCCGCAGACCAGTCATGGTGCCCATGCTGGCCCCTCTCCAAAGCGCCAACAACGGGCGCGTAATCATCAGAACTGGACCACGGAACAGTGGAAGAATGTGACGAGGTCTGATGAATCACGTTTTCTTTTACATCACATGGATGGCCGGGTTCATGTGCTTCGCTTACCTGGGGAACACATGCGCCTGGATGCACTACAGTAAGAAGGCAAGCCGGCGGAGGCGGTGTGATGCTTTGGGCAATGTTCTGCTTGCTAACCTTGGGTCCTGCCATCCATGTGGATGTTACTTTGACACCACCTACCTAAGCATTGTTGCAGACCCATGTACACCCTTTAATTGAAACGGTATTCCCTGAAGCTAACATGTAACTTCTAGGACCAGTATTTGAGGCATTTTCCTGCTGCAGCTATTACAGAGTGCAGATTTTGCACACCTTAGGGTCTACAGGTGCGTAGGAGAAGACCGAAGGCCGACAAAATTAGAAAAAAAAGACCCCCACACACTGTCCACTTAACTTATGATTACGAACAATGTTACGGTACTTAGACCTTCATCAGGTTATCTTACAAGAAAATGGGGGAGGCTGTCTTAAGCAGGGTTGTCCTTGTGGATTAACGTACGTGGGTAAAACCACTAGGAAGTTGAACCAACGCATAAGTGAACATAAAAGCTCCATACGCAGAAAAATGACAGCGATTATGTTGGTGCTGTACACTTCAAGGATGAAAACATGACATTTCACCTTACGATTTTGTAAGAAATAAGTCTGCCATCTAGAGGGGATGATCTTGACCTGTTTTTAAAAAAACGAGAGGCTTATTGGATCTTCACCTTACAGACCTTGTTTCCCAGGGGTTTAAAGGATGAACTACTGCTTCATGTGATGTTATGAGTTGGGGCTGTTCTGTAACTTTTGAGATATTCTCAGTGGGTAATTATACAGACATAGTTATTGTTTATAGTGTGTATATATAAATAGATATTTTCTTCTCATATATTGCTCCACTTTGTCTTATATTATAGTCTGTCTTAAACTATTTCTATGAAGCCTAGATATGTATATCTATATTTATGTTTGCCTAATTCTAATTCTATTTTATTATTATTATTATTATTATTATTGTATTATTCATTTTCATTTGTCTAGGGATAGGCTCTAGAAGATGCAGAACTGAACCTAAGAAATTCCTATTGTCTCGTGTGAATTTTATTGTGAAATGTACCCTTTTGAAATATAAGACCATGCTTCCTAGTGGTCTTGACGTCTTCCTTCTTATTGTGACATCGTGAGATGGCCTGTCCAGTAATCTCTGAGATTAACCTGTTTTTCTAGCCAGTTCCCACAGTACATTTCTTAAAAGCTCTAACCTACTTTTGTATTACATTTATATTGTTGTACTATTTCTATTGTGTACACACGTGCATTGATTGATATCATGATGCATGAGTCAAGGTGTGTTTGATGGCATTTTGAGGGACATCTGTCTGCACTGATTGGGCCACGTGAGTCCACAACCCTACTTAAGTCACATCCCCCATTGTCTAGGAAGATATCTTGATGAAGGTCTAAATACCAAAAGGTTGTCGTCAATAAACCTAATCCCAAATTAAGTGGTCTTTTTTCCTGGTGCAGCTAATGAAATGATGCCATTCCTTTTTGTAATGTGTCCCTGCTGAGGAGAACATTCATGCACATAAAGCAAACCAACTTGATGTGAAAGAAGGACAAATTTATATATGAAATGTATCCACCAAAGACACATACTACATGAGTAACAGTGGTCTTGATCCATGTTGCTATCAGCATCAAGTTACACTCACCTGTCAGAGAGAAACTCTGCAGACATAGTGGAAACAGCAGGACATGGTTCTGTTGCTTCGAAGGCTGGAAGTTGATGCATCCCTCTCTAACTATGGGACACAGAAATAGGATAGATCAGCACATTTGCAAAACGTCTAGTTCAAAGCTTATATGAATGAACGTCACATAAATACCATCTAACAACATCTGCTTACAAATACAATACAAACTATATTCAGATATATGTAATCTTCCCATGACCTCCGAACAGTGGACTTGGCCTTTTGCATGTGTAGCACACAGAACTTATCCCGCTCTCACATACAGCTCGTCTGCCTAATGTACAGCCCAGGGTAGCATTGCATTCGTTAAAGCTGCTATATGGATTAGATACACAGTATGTGTAAACGTAGGCCTGTGTGTAAATGCTAGTGTTACATGTAAATATGTTTAATACGGCAGTAGTCTATCATAGCTAGCTAGCTAACAACAACAATCGATGCTAACGATGGGCTAATACATACAACAGCATCATAAAGAGCTAACATTAGCTACGTTGACTACATAATGCCCCCCAACAAAAAACAACCAGCTCATTACCTGACCAACAGAAACACCGCTAACATGGCATCCGTGTTCAGGCCATCCGACTCCTTCAGTTGTCGCCGTCACTAAAAAGCCACTCTGATGTTGACTCGTGGTTTCAGAGTCGTTGGTCAAACTGGCTTTCATGTGGGTTTCTTAGTCTAGCTGAGCCCAGGTGTGAATGGTTGTTAAGCTGTTTGGGGAGAGAGCTCAGTACAGCATTGTAAGTGGGTGTCTTAGGCCACCTTCTCTGTTCAAAGATGGTCGTTCCAATTTGACATAGACAGATTCCTTTACTCCTCTTTCAAACCGTCTGTCTTCTCTGGCCAAGATGTTTACATTGTTGTCCTCAAAGGAATCATTTTTTCTCCTTCAGATTCCATTTAAGTGGACAGCAGAGTCTCAACCATAGCAGTTGGCCCTCCTGTGTTGTGCCATTCGTTTGTGGAGAGGTTGTTTTGTCTCCCCAGTGTACAAATCTGTACATTCCTGGCTGCACTGAACAGCAAGTTCAGTTCAGTATTTCTTTTTCTTTCTTTGTTCAGCACTGTAAGCTGTGGTAGGCACAGCTGATGATGAGAAGTGTGGCTGTAGTTTCTCTGCCATTCTTGTCGTAAACAGTCCGCCATAGCTCCACAGGGTGGGCAGGGTGGTCCGCTAAGGGCAGATTGATTGACAGGTAGATTTTCCATACAAAATCTTCGGGCCACTGAAATTGATTGGATGAAGTTTTTACAGCAATGTTTGTGCCAGAGACGACAGATTTTTTGGGTTTGTTTTTCAAATAGTTTCTTATTTTGATTGCTGTCTGGATGTTAAGACATGTTATACAAATATGACACATAATGTTTTTGAACAGATTACCCACCCCAGCTTTAAACATCACAAAAAGTGGTACCACTATAAATAGCTAAAATGTAATAACCACCCTGCGTGTGTGTGTGTGTGTGTGTGTGTGTACGTGTGTGTACGTGTGTGTGTGTGTGTGTGTGAGAGAGAGAGAGAGAGAGAGATAGAGTATCTCTGTGCTCTATGGCTAACCAAGGTGGGGCCAGGATGGAATGTTAAACAGTTTTCAGATCGATGTCAGTGAACGCAACTCAACTGCGCCATTTGTTCAGCGTGAGAGATGTCAATACACCCATGAGGGTCATCCGTCTCTGTGATTTCCCCCAGTGTGTAGGTGTGTCTGTCTTTGTGTATCAGCTCACTCAGAATTCTCACTCTATAGATATTTCTCTCTCTTGCTCGCTTGCATGGAGCTGCGCACTCACACACACTCACTCACACACACACACACACACACACACACACACACACACACACACACACACACACACTCACACACATTACAAATACTCTCTTCTGCCTCTAAGAACATTTCCAATTATTGCTTTAAGTGCTCTTCCATCACTGAATGTCAAGTATCGAGTGTCACCCGACATACACACAGACACAATCTGCGTGCACCCTTCTGTCGAGTGTGCGTGAGTGTGGGCGCGCACTTGCGTGAGTGTGTGTTCGTAAAAGGGTGATGAATGAAACTGTCTGTGCAGTGATCAATTGGGTAACACAGGAATTCAATTCAGAGCATGCTTCAGAGCCCTGAATTCCTCTAAATAACATCAAGAAATGATGTGATGCTTCACTAATTTGTAATTTTCTCTCTTCACAGGGAGGTCAAAGGTCAGGCTAAGTTTTCTAAACTGGGATTCAAAATCTTGCCTAAGGCAGCACAACAGAATACTTTCACTTGAGGTGTAATTCAATCATTTGGACACTGTATGCTCAGATAATGTGCTTTCAGTCAGCACAAATGCAAACAACATCCAATTAGAGATATTTGTTTGTTTTGATTTCCTCAGCATCAAAAGCGACTTCCTGCTATGTTCCTATATCATGGTAGAAGTCAAGGCAGCAACAGTATTCATGGTGGTGTATACTGTATCAAAATGTAAGGAATGTAATGTAAATTCTCAATAATAATATTTGAATTTACCTCAATGACTGAGATAACAACAACACATCCTTAAAAGTAAACAACTGAATAGGCTGATTTGCCAGCGACTCCAGCAGTGATGTATTTCACCGTTCCCACTGTTTCTAGTGTACCAGCCACAGGCACACTAGACCTTCATAGTACAGTCTCAGCTTGGTTATGTTTAAGAAAACATTGTGCTTTGGATTAAAATAGCTATGTTATGAATGCATCTATGTTATGTACCTAATTTAAGTTGGACAACAGCAACTTAGTACTCATTACTTTTCAAAACAGAAATGCCATTTTTTCATTCACCAATAGTTTCAGTCCTTCGGTTTTCTATGTTTCCAAACTCCTGTGATTGAATCTCAACACCCCCAGCAGATTTTTCTTATTCAAAGTGTTCTAGCCCTCCCATTATTGGTAGGCTTTTAATATGAAAAAGCTACTGAACCTGTTGATTTACTTTGGTGGAATAAGTCCTCTAAAAATGTGCATTTAGCATGAGAGCTGTTGTAGGTTACAGTAATTTCACCCCTAGCAATGTTATTTTCAAACCAGCCTTCATTTGCAAAAATGCCAACAGAACTTTTCAGATTTTATGTTGATAGTTTACTTAATTTGTTGTCTGGACTTTACTTTTCTGTCTCAGTGGTGTTAGTATCACGACTTTTTTTGGAATCAGGGTTGTGTAAAAAACACATGGAAACTTGCGGAAGATGAGGAAAAACATCACCAGGGAGCAATATGCAGTAAAGTTTGTGCTGCTACAAGACCAGAGCAGTTAAGTTTGCCCAGTTTGGATATGGAGTGTAAGTGATATGAACTGAACAAGTTCATCAAAAAGTAAAGCAGCTTTAGAGTCGCTGGCACCAGCTTCACACTGGTGCCTGTCTGAGTGTGTGTAAGAGTTTCAGTGTGTATGAGAGAAAAAAGAAAGATAGGGTCAGAGGTTTTTTTTTTTCGTTTTTATCAAATTTCTCGTGCTCTTCTTTTCAGTGTTGGGGGGCAGTACTGGGTAATGTGTAACTGAAACTTCAATTATACAAGTAGTTCCACCCCAGCAATCTGATTGGTCAACTCAACATTTAGACTGTGCTATAAATGAGCCCAACAGAACCCCTCGCTCATCACTTAAAATATTCCTCCGTCGTTTCCATGGAAACATTGTAACCGTCAGAGCTGGAGCAAAAGCCAGTGTATTTATTGTTAAACACAGGCTGCGATTTTTTTTTTTTTTTTTTTTTTTCAAATCTGACAGTGGGGTATTTTTGAAACATTTTTATTCATTAGAATAAATGTTGAACCACAGTGGGCCTCTACAGATTATGACCTCATGAGTTAGTCTTGTGGAGACATTGTTTTGTTAGTCAATTTAAGGATCTGGGCCCAGATGTACAAACAATGTGTACACAAAAAACACATGTATATGCCTTTTACTGCGCACAAATTGGTATTCAGAAAGAGAAAATGTGTGGTGAGAATGTGTGTACAACATACATCGTTCAGACAATGTATACAAACGTTTTTCTCGAGATAATGGGAGAGACGTAACTTTGAAATAAAACATTGATTGTTTGGGTTGTTTGTCAGTTTCACTGATTGTGGTATTTTAATATCTACAAAGCTTTCTGTAAAATGTCATTCAGTGGCATTTATTAACAGAATTTTGAATTATTTATGAGTAACAAATGTTATCGTTGTTATTTACATGGAGTGATATTGATATTTTCACAAGATCCTGAATTGTGAGCTCTAAACACTAGTATGAGCTCTATAGATTGAACGTTGATTATCCTCCTGATGTTTAATAATGAAGATTAAGAGGTTACCGTAATGGTGGTTTACAGGTAGCCTTACATGTGCATGTACAGTGCAATAAATACTCAGAGGCATAACAGTGGTGTGAGTCACTGATGAATAAGTTATAACTATCAATATACAAAAGGATGTTTCAGGGCTTTTCTATATCCATTTTCTATATATAGATGTGAGAGTAGAAATTAAGCCTGTGCATGTGCACCTATTTCCACAATGACTAAGATTTATAAAACAGAATCAGGTATATGCACAGGTTTATAAATCTGACGAAAAGAATGTGTATGCATATTTCTGTCTTTGTGCATACACACAGTTTTAGTCATAAAAAAACATCCTACATCAGCTGTGACAGTGAGCAGGGCACTAAAAAGCGGGGCAGGGGGGATAACATTTGAGGTGTTATATCATAGAATATGTACCATATTGACACGTTCACATATGACGTACATGTATATTACTCGCTGAGGCAGCCTGTCGCAACAGGGATTTGCATTTCAACTGGTCTACAACTAAGGTGTTTTCTAAACCAATGGGGCTTGTCTCTATCCATGCAGTACTATCGAAGAATCACCACAAACAAAGTGAATATTCAGTTACAAAAAAATGTAATTTACTACAACTTATTCGCAATAAAAGCCTCCTGTTATTTAGTCATTTAAACACTTTTATAAGTTATAAAGCAGCATTCCAGGAAACGTTGTGTTTTCACCAGCAGTAAGCAGGCATGACTCCAGCTGAAAGTGAACCCGACGAAACAGCAAAGCACAGCAGATGTTTGAAAACACAAACAGCACGAGAGAAAATAAAGAGATTCAGTTAGAAGCTACAAACGTCTTTTTCTCAGGTTGCCTGCACATGAGATGAGTAAGTGTGGCTTGGCCCTACTCCGGAGCAGGTCCATCGCTGAGGGGCTCGGCACAACTCAGTGGAAAAGCAAATCGGCTCGGCTCGGCTTGCTGGTGGAAAAACTGCATATGTGAGGGATCATGGGATATTTATATCATTTCAGGTTTGTGTTTGTGACAACCAAAACAGGTCTTTTAACCCAAACAATTGTGTTTTCCAAACCCTGACCAAGAAGTTGTTGTGCCTAAACCCAACCAGCTGCCTTTTAGGGTCGTGCCTCTGATGGTGGTAAGGTTCACCCTTGACTGTAATTTTGCTTAATTGAGAGTAACACATGTAATAATAGTTCTAAACGTTCCGGATGGCAACCAGATAGTATGCAATTCCTTGATTTCTCCCATTTGTACTTTTCAAAAGGAATGGATGAGACAAAGAGATTAGAATGCTTCCTACAGTTTGTGTTTGTTCCTGTCGGTCATATACCGGCAGTTAACGATTGCCTTTTCATCAATCACAACATTGATTCAACAGCAACAACTTCAACAATGGTAACTTTCACAAATATACCAAAAATGTATAGGAAGTGAAACCAAACAAAAAAGTCTCCCTTTAGCCATCATGTCAAAAGCCAGCTGATTACAGGCTGTTATGACAGCAGAGTAGCGCCTTTGGCTCTGCAATGGCATGTTCAGAAAGCATGGGTATAGCATTCAGGTGTCCACGTACTTTCTCTGTGCTCAGATGTTCTTGGCAACGTAGTATATATAATACTATAAGACAACTTAGAGCGATTAAAGCCAAATGTTACTAGGGGAAAACTGAATGTTTGACTTATGGTTGACTTGTGCCACACTGCCTAGCATATGAGCACAATACTACCTACACAAAATATACTCTGCATGAGAGACACTGGAAAAACGAATGAACGAACAAACCAGCATGCTGGCAGTGTGTGTTTGTGTGTGTGTGTGTGTGTGTGTGTGTGTGTGTGTGTGTGTGTGTGTGTGTGTGTGTGTGTATTTCTTCAGCCTGTAAGGCACACTGTGACCCAGATAGCATAAAGGATTTCACACATTCGGGATCCCTCTAAATTAAAGACACTCACTTCTCTTTCTTCTCTCTCCGTCGTGGGGAGAGCATCGCGAGGGATGTGTGAGTGTAGGATTGAAATGGTGTCATGGATGGAGGAGAGAACACATCTCCCCTTTCCCTCCTCCTCCTTCCTCTCTTCTTACTAAATCATCAAAAGGAGTTAAAATGCCAACAGACATAATGAGGTTGTGGAGTCTACCGCTCCCCCACCCCCTTTTTTCTTCGTCTCTATCCCGCTCCACTCCTCTGCTTTCACTTGGCGACTGTTCTTCTTGCATTTCCTCCTTCAATAGCAGGTGGTGTAAAAGGTCCTCATATAAGTCTAATGATATACTATATTTTTCTTATTTTGAGCAAATTAATGCGTACACTGCCAACAACAGAGGGATAAGACATATCCTAACACACGTCTTACGCCATCTTATGACTCTGTGCAGTGTTGACCAAAAACTGAAAAAAGTCCTCAACAAATGCACTATTGCCATTTTTCCATAATATCTGCTGGCCTGGCTCTACTTGGTTTGACTTGGCACGGCAGTCCAGGGGTTTGAATTTCCACCACAACTGGTCTACCTGTTTGAAGATGTGTTTTCAACTGATGACCCACTAGTCTTAATCCCCGCAGTTCTATCGAAGAATTGGCTCCTTCTATTCCTATATATTCTTCACAATAAAATCCCCCTTATATTAAGTCACTTAAAAGCTTTTATTATGAATCATCATTGCAGGAAATGTTGTGTTTTCACCAGCAGTAACTCAGCATAACTCCCAGAAGAGCTGAACGCCAGCACGATGAAACAGTTAGACACAGCAGAGGTTTGAAAGTCCAAACAGCACGAGACAAACTGAAGAGATTCGGTTATGAGCTGAAAAAAAATTACGCAGAGCTGAACACACAGACTTTTAAAAGCGTCTTTCTCTCAGGTCTCCCGCACAGACGTGAGTTGGGTATCGATTTGCAACACACACTCGTTTGAGGGAGAAATGAGTGCTTGTCACGGGTTGGCCGCAGTCGTGAAACATCACTGCAGCCTGCTCGTAGAGTGTGGCTTGGCCGTACTCCAGAGCAGGTCCATCGCAGGCGTGGCTCGGCTCAACTCAGCGCTGTAAAGCTGGTGATGGAAGAGCACATCGAGGCGGCTTGGTTTAATTTGCCGCAACCAAAAGGGCGGTTGGAAAAACGGCATAAGTCCCGCTGTTTGAGTAACTTTTGAGCAAAACTGCTGTGGCCAGCCCCTTCATTAAAAAAAATCAGAAAAAATGTAAGAATGAAACTGAAGGCTTTTCACAGAGGAAATGTGGTTCTTAGGTCAAATGTATGTATATACAATGAGTTAGGCTTCAAACATAGACACAACTATACATAAACACGTAATGCATTCATTAAAATTAGCATCGGGCTGACAACTTAGTGATGATAGTGTGGTCGGCATTTTCATATTAAAAGTTAAACATCAGCACCGACACTGTCCATCAAGTTTGATTCCGTGGGAGCAGTAGTATCAACTATGTAAACGCAGACTCCACCTCTCCCTGTCCTTTTGTAAGTGCTGCGCTCTGTCGACTCAAAACAAGGTCGACCAGTCAAGTACAACAGTTTAATCTCGGATGTTGTGGTGGAGACAGGTCTCTGTAAAGATGTGGGCAAAACAGTTTCTGATTTCCTTTAGTTTGGTCAGCCTGGGTCCCATTTGTCCAGTTTTTCCTGTGACAAGACACTGGCTAGAAGCAGCCTTAAATCCATGATGGATTAGTATGACTCTTATCCTGACTCTTCTCCTCCCTTGGGCTATGTGGTATAGCCAAAATATGCCGTTGGCAGTGATAGTCTCAAAGTCAGCTGCTCTTAATCCAAAACCTTCACTTTCTTTTCCAGTGCTGATTAATTAATTTCTGCCATAGGCAATGCGTGTTTCCACAACAAAGCCTAAAAATGAACATGAAAAAACAATTGTAGCAAAATTTGAAGGAGCTCCAACGTTATCACACCATCCCTCTAACACATCCTGCATTGCATCATCTTAACCCATACGACAGTCTTGTTTTGTTGTTTTTTGTATTAGAACCATCTCACATGTGTGTTGTGTTCATCTCGTGTGTGCAGGATTTATTTAGAAGTGTTTGGGGGGTCACAAACATGGTAGGAAAGACCTGATTTATCACTGCAGACTATACACTGCAGGCAGACAATTGAGTCTGAATTGTAACCTCTTGGAGTAGTAAGTATACTGCAATGTTTTATCAGATTGTATGTATAAAGAGGAAGAGAGACAGAGTGAGTTGTATTCAAAAGCAATGAAACAGTTAATAAACTGCTATGGTCAGCAATAATTGTGACAATGTAAGTGTGCAATGAATGTAACACTGTAGCATTGAAAATATCCCTATGCAGCCAGTATACAGGAGCTGTACATTAAGCACTGTTTCCCATGGCCTCCTTCTTGAATATATATCCTATTGGATAGTCAATGTGTTAGACAACTGAAGCAGACAACCAAATACTCATGGAGAAGACTTTTTTTTATATAAAGTTTTGCTAATTTGCTAGCATTTAAGATATATTATGTAGGAATTCTGCATTTAAATGACTAAAAACAACAAGACCTATGTTATATATTTTAGTATTCTTTTTCCCCCAGCCCCAGTCACAGCCAACATTATAGTATGTAAACAGCAAACACTGGATGTCAACTACGCAGACCACTGCTTCAGTCAGATTTTTAAACAAGAATCATATAGATGTCCTTTTTATTCGCGAGAGCTGAAAAGTAATCGCCAAGCTCTCCTCCTATCGGTAAACAGCTCCGGATCAGAGCAGAATCCAATGTGTCCCCAGGTGTTTATCCTCCACAACATCTGGCTCTGTGGCCAACACTGAGGCTCAGGCTCAGGCCTCCCCACCAGACCTGGGTGGTGCTAAATTCAGTTATTCTTTAAGGTACATTTTTCCTTTTTGGAGTAGTTTTAATGCAGCATACTTTTGCTCTTACTTGATGATTATCATCATTTGGAAACAATGGCACTACTAATGATGCTACTTTTATTTATTATTTTATGCACTTTCTGTTAAAAGGCAGGTGGTCAGCTGGTCCCAGGTCTGCTGGTGCTTTGTCTCGATCCTACCACAGCCGCGCCTCCACATGACTCCACTCAAAGCAGCAAGAGTATTACTTTCAAATCAAAAGGTGGTTGGAGTCACTCGGCCACATGACATGGAAGATATTTTAAAAAATGCAATTATTTTGTATTAATATATTTATGCTAAGAAATTTAAATCTAAATCAGTTTCCAGCGATTCAGCGCAAGGCTCTGGGAGGTGAGCTCACCGCCCCCTGCTGCTCAGACTGGGCAAACCTCTTTCCATTCGCCCACCTGCTTCGTTGTCCAAACAGCCGGCAAGTCACTTGTGCTAGCAGCAGTAGCAGCTTACGTTGCCTTAGTGCCTGCTGCGTCTTCCGAGCACTCGGCCTCAACTTCACGTTGTTCTTCTGGGGAGTCAGTGGGTGGGAGAGGATCCTCTGTTCTGGTAGCGAGTGGACCCACTGTGCTAGCTGCACCAGTATCCTCTTTCGGTGCCACTTCATTTCTGATTGCCACCTGTTTTGATGTGAACCCAAAGTGTGTGAGTGATACACTCTGGTTTAGCTTTCGCTTGCTAGCCATCTTTAGTGTGACTTCTCAACCTTACATCTTTCTTCTGTTTGGCGCACGTGGCTAATTTGCATACGTGCACAGGACTGTCTGGCTCCGCTTGGCAAAAAATAGAACATATTTGTGAACAAATGTTTTGAATTCTGAGTACTAGACATGGTGAGCTTAAAAACATTTTAGTGACCATTAGTGACAATCTTTTTTTTTTTTTTTTTTGTCAAAATTTGAGACCCCCTTCAAATTGTGCTTTTGAGGCTTTCAGGAGGTCTCATGGGTAACACTGTAACATGTGGACACTCTTTATATTTACTTTTTGACGTAACAGACACAGTCTATTATACTCAAGATTTTGTGATTTATTTGCCAAATCATAAAATAAAAGAGGAGACAACAACTAAACAACATAACAAGAAACGTTATTTATAAAAGTGTATAGTGTAAAGTTTTGTGATCACACTTGAGAGATACAGACTTGGAATATTGTCCTAGTGTAAATATGGCAGATTATCTAATCAGTAGATGATGATTTGCTATTGTGTCACAAAAAAACCAGGTGTCAATTCTCTACCAGACAAAGACCATCTGTGGTTGAAATAGCAAACAGCAAATAGGACTTAGGGAACAGAAGTGTGCTGGTGTTTTTCTACTTTTCTTCCTTTTTAGTTAATACTTTTTACTCTTACTAAAGTTCTTATTTGGATGACTGCTTTTATTTCTACTTGAGTAACTGCTTATGAAAAATAACTGAGTACGGTTTTTGACTACTCAGCCCACCTTTGCTCCCAGCTCCATCCGGCCCTCCCAAAACAACACTCAAATGTCCTCTGTTTAGATAGAGAGCCCCCTTGCATTACACATTGTGCTTAAAACCAAACATACATGGTCTGTCCTCTGAAAACTAGCATATATATTAGCATGTCACTGGTATGTTGCAACGGTCATGTTGTTTTAGAAGTCACTATCAACCTATTCGGTTGTTTGGGTATGTTGATGTGCTTTACATACATTATATTCTTCCTCCCGTTCAAAGAACATATGGTCTTTTAGATTTTGTAGACATAGCCCAAAATCATGTGACTACATGTGACCACCTCTTTTCTTTGACATCTATGGATCACAACAAAGCCCTGTGACAAGAAAAAAGGAAGAGACCTAGGACATAGGAAACATAGGACACCACCTGCTGTTGTTCTGTGACTCCTCCTCACTAGCTGCACTTTTTGTATCAAATCTCAAAGCTCTGTTTTCTGGAGCAAGAAACAAGGTAGGGCAGTGAATGGATAGCTAGAGTTAAAGGTAAACACATATGAAAGTGTGTGTGAGAGAAATTAGTTTATCATCACACATTTGTCTGAGTGTGTATGTGTGTGTGTGTGTGTGTGCGTGTGCATGCGTGCGTGCGCACGTGCGTGCATGTGTGTTAGTGTGTGCGTGCTTGTGTGTGGGTGTGTGTGACTGCATATGCTTTTTAACTCTGACCCACATATTAGAGGACCCAGAGGAGGGTGGGGGATGTGCAGTCATATTTTATAAATTCAGGTAGCTGGATTTTAGGCAATGTGAGTGCACACACTGCAGCTGAAATAAAAGTGAAAACAACCCACACTGTGCCTCTGCTTGTGTTGGGCCAGCAGGCTGAATACAGCGCACCTGCCTGTGTGACTTATTCCAGATTGATGTGATTCATCCGAGGTACAGTGAACCAATTCCCGGTGCCGATGCCAACCCAACGCTGGTTCGACTGCCTCTAACCTGATTCTCAGCCAAAACCAGCTCATGTACACATCCCAAGAAAACAAACCTTGCCAAATATGACAGCCATACATGAGTGTACACAGAGTGAAATTACATTCAGTGTACGAAAGGGTAACTCCGTCAATTTAACACATAAAAGTTTGTTTACAGTTCATGGGGAGTACCACTGCATATGTGAAAAAGTAGTAGAAAAAACTTTTGTGGCACTAGAGGAAGCAATCTTTGCCTCCAGATATGTCACTTACTGGCAAGTCGTATTTTGGATAATGTAGGCACCAGGTTTTTAAAAGCCATCCACTGGGCTTACTGGACTTGACTCCTATAACAATGTTGGACTCATTATGGACAGTTTAAAAATAAATGTTCATAATCAATACAGAACCAGAAATATTGCCCTTTTTATTCCACAAAATTCCTTTTATAAACCTGGCGACTACATCATATGCAGCTTAGCATTTATACTGAAGTATAAAGATAATTTATGTTGAAATGTTATCTTATAAATAAAAATTACCTGAGATGTCTACAGGAACATCCTGTATGTTCCATGGTCACTGTGGCCTCTCTGCTCTCCCCAGCTTTCTACCTGCCTTTTTAAACAACGCATGCAAATATATTTTTGAACATGGAAGACTGACGTTGGTTTCCTTTGGCCTACTACTCTATTCTCTCTTCTTCCTAATCCACTTCCTTCATCCTTTCCTTTCATCGCTCTTTCTCTTTTCATCATCCACTCCATTCATCCGTGTAGTGCTGGTGTGACACAGCCATGGACACTGTGTGTGTGTGTGTGTGTGTGTGTGTGTGTGTGTGTGTGTGTGTGTGTGTGTGTGTGTGTGTGTGTGTGCGAGAGCAAATGTGTGGCCGGGTTGTGAGAATGCTG
>OMLP01041113.1:7500-14437 GCA_900302685.1 Spondyliosoma cantharus | reverse complement strand
GTGTGTGTGTGTGTGTGTGTGTGTGTGTGTGTGTGTGTGTGTGTGTGTGTGTGTATGTGTGCGCGAGAGAAACTGTGTGTGAAAGAGACCGATGAAAGGGGCATGTACATTGCTCAACAAATGACACAGCACCTACAAACGGCATACAATCATTTAGCCACATCAGTGACAACTTCACACACACCATAATTGCTACACAATTTCATTTGAATAAATAAACACCTATGTGTTCTTCAAGATGTTCTTCATGATGTTCTTCAAAGAAAATATCAGACTAAGCATAACAATTTTCACAATTTGTTTTCCGCACAACACTTTAAGATGGTGTTATGTTAAAAAAAAAATGTTAATGGAATAGTTGTGTTTGCAATAGCCACTATTAGAAGTGGAATTAGCAATTGTGAAATGTGATGATGCTGAGAGTTGAAACAAGTGTTCTTTGTGAAAGAGAAAGCTGCATGGCTCACACTACAAAAAGTCAGCTCCTAAAACCAAGGAAAAAAGCACTAATATAAGGAAAATATCTCTTAAAATAAGAAAACTTATCTGCCAACAGAACAAAAAGCCCAAGTAAATATTAGTTGAAACAAGGTTTGCTTTAGCATAATAACAAGTGAAATAAACATCATTCTTAATTTAAAGTATTTTTGCATTCTTATTTTTAGCATGTTCTCAGAAAAACCTCTTACAAGAGGCCCAGCACATGTCCACAACTGGATTTGAAACCGCAACCTTTGGACAAGCAGGTTTCATCAATAATCACTGCACCACAATCCCAGCTAATACTTTATGAGTTGGCTCTCATAATAGCAATGTCTATTAAAGGGTTTAAACACACCAGGTCAAAACTTCAATCCATCCATTACTTTGGTTTTTGACCTTCCATTCCATCCAGTGGACATGTTAGCCTCACTGGAAATGGACATTGAGTAAGGCGATGCAAACCATCTGACACACCATTGTTTTCAGTGGAATATAACAAAATAATTTCACTTTTTTGAATGCAAGACTAAAACTTGAAATTAGATATTTGTCCTAAAACTGTACACCACTCAAACAGGTCAAACATATACAATATTTTAATGGTATTATAAGATTGTCTTATTAGAAATAAAGTGTTTGAAATGTGAGTAAAAGTGGATTTTTTGCAAACATTTTCCTTTTATTGAGTTAAAAATTACTCAGAAAATAGTACTTGTCAAGACAAGGCAAGTGATATTTACCTGGAAGGATCTTCCCTTGAGAGAACTACATAATCTATTTATACTACAATTTAAGGATTATTTCACTCATTTTTGCACTGTATTTAGCTTGTTTTACCAAGTCAAAATTTCCTGACTAATTAAGGCACAAAATAAATATTCATAAAAAATATTCAAGACTATGACACGGATCCTTTAGAAACAATTGGAAAAAACAACAACATCAGATTAGCAAGCACAGAACTTTTTGCAGTGAACTCTACAGGAGAAAAGGGACTAAGCCCTAGATTCCAAATAATGAAAATAAATACAAAATATTAAGTTCATCCGATGAGGTTGCTACCTGTGTTGTTTGAGAACCAGCAGCTTCAAACAGCTTCTTAAAGTATTTAGTACGTAAGTAACATGTTTTCATTTTCATTGGGAAATGACAGATCTGTGTTTGCTGACATGCAGAGAAGAGGATAAAAGCTTTGTGCCGCCTGCACTCCCACTCTTTGGTGTATTAAATAATTTCCTAAAACAGCTGCCCACTGCAGTTTTTAGAAAATGTTATAGAGCTCTGTGACACAGAGAAATAAATTGCATGAGGCTTTTGATAAGAAAAATCCTTGTTGGTTTGGATCTTTTGGTGAGATTGTTGACAAAAGAACATTTTTAAAATGATAATGTATAATATAAAATACAAACAGCCTTATGCCTTTAAGGCTTTAATGAGCTGATCATATTAGGAATGGTTACGACTGGAGACAGTCATAAAAAGCATGTTTCGTATCACTACCCCTATTGCAGAACATGGAACAGAACACAGTAATGTGTGCAACAGAACTTGAAATATTCTATAACATTTGACATCTGTTCCTTTTCAGTAATGATCAGAACATATTGAAAGTGTGGATGACAGTTTGTGTATTCTGCTAAGTGATAAGGCTGAAACAGGGAAATATAAAATGAGAAAAGCTGTGAAATGTTTGTAATTAATTGAAATGAAAGACAAAGTGTGCACAGACCTTCTTTCTAGTTTGTCTGCAAATTGTAACAGACACTATATTCCTGTCTCTTGCTCCGTGCTCTCGCTCTGTCTCTCCACAGGTCTGACAATAGTACTTTTAATCCACTCTTTGAACAAGAGCTGACTCTCAACAAGGGCTCGCTTTCCCATACAACAACACGCAGCTCTGTGAAAGCATACACAGCCCACTTGTAGTGAAGAGACTGGCTGAAAAGCCACTTGTTCCTGAATCGGCTGGCATGCTGTGTTGAATAGTTTAAGGAGGGGGAAAAAAAACATACTGAAAAAGCCCTTTATTTAGATGCTACATCAAAACACTGCAAAAACAGAGAAGCAGCAAACTAGGGGGGCAATCGAAGTAAAAAAGGTAATTAGCAAAGGTCTCTTGCCCAACCCTAATATCCATAAAGCCACCCAAATGAAGTCAAGCTGCTGTTGTGAAATACCACCATCTCTTTAACAAATTAGAAAACTGTAAACGACTGTTGTCGAGGCACAAAAACAGTGATCTGTAAAAAAAAAAAAAAAAAAATTTGGAGAGTCATTACACTCCTATCATAAAGATAATAATAATTATAGTAATTATAAGACAGAGCCTGAAGATTAAGGAGTAATTCAGGTGCCATCTTAAAGGATCACGCCAGCCCAGTAAATCTTACATGCTTACAACTTCAAGTACTGAGAACCGTTAAACAGTTCATGCAAGTGAATGTCATTTTTAAACGTGTTTTTCCTATTTCCCAGGGGCCCAATTTTGGTTAATTTTTAAAATAGCCTATATACTGCTCAGCTCAACATAGCTAATGCATCATAATATAACACATTCCTCCACTGGTTTTCTTAAAAGTTACCAAGTTTTTAATGACGTTAAAACCAAGTACATTCGAAGAAAGGAGTATAAAGATATGGTGGCCCCAGAGTAAGCATGTTATCTGATGAATTACCTCTAGCGATGTCACTCAGTGGCTTGATTACATTGTGGGTAATATAGGTAGCAGTTCACTGTATTGCCCTCCTATAACACTGTTGGACTCATTATGGACAGTTTAAAAACAAATGATTACTAGAGCAGAACCAAATATATTGCCTTTTTATTCCAAACATTCTTCTTCCTTTACAAAACCTGGCCCTTCCCTTACCCACAATGCAACTTAATGACCTTGCTAGAGGCAATTTATCAGATTACATACAGCTTCCTCTGAAGCCACAAAAAGCCTTATACTATTTTCTTTCAAAAATGTACTTGTATGGCCCAAGACCTGTTAAACACACTTCAATGTGTCAAATTGGTGGAGAGACCCTTGAAGTGGTGCATGCCCTCAAGCAAACACAATTGCATTGAATCAAATGAGCACTGATCACTAATATATCAGAGAAGTCACACTTTTTCTCGTGGAGAGTTTTGGTCTTTTCTTTGCTGTTGGCTGAGCGCATCTACCCAGAATTTGCCCAACATTTATACACACTAACACATGAGCGGGGAAACATGTTGTGTACATGATTAAAACTTGCCTATATGGACTGCGTGGGCATGGGCATCTGTCCTAGACTGAGCACTTTTGAAAAAGAATAACATGTAATGAATATTCAAAATAAATGAAGAAAAGATAGAAGGGTGAATTGAAATGTATACCAAAAAATCATTTCTGTGCAAGTCTATCTGAAAATGCGCACACACACACACACACACACACACGTGCACAGACTCTCAGACACACACAAACACACACAGAATCCCCGAATGGCTTCAGATGTATTCAAAATGTCTTACATGGCTCAACTATATATAGCTTCAAAGACCCAAATTCCCTGTGTAGCCAAGACACACACAAACACACACACGCACGCACGCACGCACGCACACACGCACGCATGCACACACACGCACACACACACACACAATACTCTGGCATAACATGGCAACAAATTAAACAGAATCTGGAATACTCTAACTGTGCAATCTGAAAACAAAAGCTCTCACTCACACACACCCACCCACACACACACACACAAACACACACTCGTGCTCTCACTGCATGTAGCAATGGACGAAAAGCTGGATAAAGGAATGAGGCTAACAGAATAAAGTTGTTTAATGACAAATTGTCAGATTGCAGAAGCCATTTTCTCGTCATTTAGCACTTTCATCCTGGAGCACCGTGAAACTATTTCATCTGCTTCAGGCTTTTGCTCAGTCACACTTTTATTTCGTCTTACTCGTTGCTTTCCATTCTTTTTCTCTCTCTCTCTCTCTCTCTCTCTGCTCTCAAGATGCAGAGGCAGAAAGCCCACCATGATAATGTGCTCAAAAACTGGGTCATAAAAACGCATGAAATCTATACTGTATAATAAACCCTGTATAATATCAATACAAAGTTTAATTTATTGCAAGATCAAACCAAATGCTGTCTTTACAACAGCCTTTAAGATGTGCTTCTTATCACCATCATTTATTCATGGGGTCTGCATTTGTACACGTGGGCGAGGAGGGAATTTTTGTTAAAGAATGTTAATGCAATTTAAAAATGATTTAATCCTGTAATGGCCCATCAGTACTTTGACTGCACATATTACCAACTGGTATGTATGTGTGTTTATATAGATAGATAGATAGATCAACATATGTATGGTTTGCCAGAACGTACATTGCCAACCTTTATTCTGGTGATTCAGTTGCGTAATGTTCACTATAATGATCAATTACTCATTCAAGCAAATTTTTTGTAAATTATTGTAATTATTGTTATTGTAATATTTAAGTCAACATTATTAATTACAAAGCAATAACAAGGAATAACTTTATATGTGATGCCCAAAATGAACTTAATGAAATCCTGAGAAATCGTGGACTAGCTATTCAGATAGGATTAGACAGGGGCTCCCATTAGCTCAGTGGGGAGAGCGGGCATCCCATGTACTTGCTGCAGCAGCCCCGGGTTAGAGTCCCAACCTGAGGCCCCTTTCTGTGTGTCAACATGTCAACTCTCCTTTTCTAATCCCCCCAGAGCATTCAGAAGTGGCAAATAACCATAAACTTCAGTAAGAGCACAAAACCACTGCTTCTCTTTTGTGCAAAAACACAGCCAGAAGTTTGTGACTGGATTCAGAAAGTAATCTCAACTGCCTCTTCCATAATTATATTCACGGGTCATATTAATACATGTGAATACATTTTGTTTAGATTGTTCGGTAAATGACGATGATTATTATCATTGTTATTATTATTATTATTATTTCTCTCCTCTCGTCTTTCATCCAACACCTCCACCAAAGGAAAAGAAAAAGAAAGAAGCTTAAGCCACATTCAAGCCAGTTTTAACACAAAACACTGATATGGATCTATTGTTACACACACTGTTTTGCAACAGAAACCCCCATGTAAAAGCATATGTCTACAGTTTATGCATATACAACTCAAATCAAAAAAAGGAATGGAAAACAATATACACCAGTTCTATTTATTGTGCTGTTCAATAAAATCAGCCCAATATGTGAAATAATCATCCGTCACATCATCCCTTTTTTATTATTGATCCCATCCCATTTTTATTATTGATAATTCTGAATACTTTTTCTAGTTATTTTGTCTATTCAGTACATTGTGTATATTACTTTGAAATATTTCAGGTCATTTAATCAGATCAGGAGCCTTCTTCCATCTCCACGACATCACCAAACTGTCACTTTGTGCTGCAGACACTCATTCTTTCTTTTATGACATCCAGGCTTGAATACTGCAACAGCAAATTCCATAAATCCTCTCATCGCCTACAAGGCCCTCAATATCTTTGCCTTTGCAGCTGCTGCTCTTTTTCTCTGGAACTCTTTACCATCCCACGCTCAAAACCCCACAGTCTCTGGTCTATATAGTTGTACCAGTTCTTAATTGTCATGTACACAATTACAGTGACATTGGAAAGGAAATTCGTAGGTGCCATTTTGTTGTGTTTATTTATTTCATATAGTATTTATATGTTATTATTTGAACTATCTTTTGCTACAATTTTATTAATATTATCATAATTGTATAAAAAAAATGTGTCAGATGAGCCAAAGCCAAAACTGCTGAAGTGGCACAAGATCAAAACATGTCTAATGATTTTCATATTTTGCTCAGAATTTTGCCCCTTTTCTTTGACACATATCTGTTTTTCTTCATTTATTACATGACATAATGGTCCCAACCAGTGTCTTGGTTTTATTTTTCATTGCAGTTCATGAAATTAGCCTGGACGGCCCAGGCAGTGCAGATGTAAATAGGCATCATTTTGTACTGGTGTTTATATGTAATGGGACAGAGTCCCTTAAAAGTCTGATACCGTATGGAACACACAGTGATGGATGTGTAACAATGTGGCATCATCTACTGGGACTTATCACACCTCATGATCGATATGCGGGTTGTATAATGATAGAGGAACATGAGGCCAATGTACAGCAGCAGCGGCAGCAGCCTGCAGGGTGTTAACACTTCTCTCGAAAAGAAATTCATCTTTCCATTCAACAGCTTCTTCATTCAGAGGAAAGCTGTTTTTATCTTAATTCTTGTAAACACACCAACACATGCAAACATGCTAAAAATGTTTGCCCCAACCCTGTTAACGCATCGGTAAGACAAACAAACAAAATGTGAAGAAGAAGAAATCCCCATCATCATAACAATGGTTTCTTTCTCTGATAGAGCATCATTATTCAAAATGTCCACTCATTACAGTCTTAATAT
>OMLP01041113.1:0-2500 GCA_900302685.1 Spondyliosoma cantharus | reverse complement strand
CAACCAATTATTTCTTTTTACACTGCCTTTCTTCGTCAGTCTTCTTATTTATTCTCTTTGACGTGGACAATGGTTTGGCATTTTCCTGCTATGTTGCCTCTCCGCCATTGTTTATAGTTTGAGTTTGAGCTTGAACCTATCTGACAAGGTGAGAGCAGGTGCTGCACGGGGGAGGGGCACTGCGGAGTACACACTGTGAGAGGGAGGGGGGCTGCCAGCAGCATATGCACGAGCATGATTGACACTTCTCAGACACTCCCCTTGGCTCTGATTGGTTGTTTTGATTCAGGAGTGGTGGATTCTTGCAAATCAAATTACAGCCACTGGGTGGACCCACAGACAGTGGAATTTTTGATCTGTATTTTATTCTACTGTCAGATCATAATGACAATTTTAGCAAATATAAGACAAAAATAGTTACAGACTACAGCTTTAAACAAAGATAAAACTGAAATAATTGTTTTTGGAGCTAAGGAAGAATGAATAACAGTTTCTACTCAGCGTCAATCTGTAATGTTGAAAATTACAAACCAAGCCAGAAACCTCAGTGTAATCATGGACTCAGACCTGAATTTCAGCAGCCACACTAAGACAATTACAAAGTCAGCCTACTATCACCTTAAGAATATGTCCAGTATTAAAGGACTTATGTCTCAGCAGGATTCGGAAAAACTTGGCCATGCTTTCATCTTCAGCAGACTCAACTATTGTAACATTCAGACTGCTGCTCGAGTCCTTACAAGAACCAAAAAAGTAGATTACATCACTCCAGTTCTTAGATATTTACACTGGCTACTTGTCTGTCAAAACCCTGTTGGTTTATAAAGAACTGAATGGTTATGGGCCAAAATACATTTCTGATCTGCTGCTACATTATTGACCTTGCAGATCTCTGATGTCATCAGGTACAGGTCTGCTTTCAGTCCCTGGAGTCAAAACTAAACATGGAGAAGCAACATTCAGTTATTATGCGCCACATATCTGGAACTGTGGCGAACCCTGTTGGTGTTTGCCAGTTGGGTCTGGAGTGGGTTGCTGGTTGGCAGGGGGTTGGGCCAGCCTGGCAATCTAGTAACTGAGGACACCTGGGCCGGTGATCTGGTGTGCCATATAAGCAGGTTCTCATTCATTGTGTCTCTCTCTCTTTTTCCTTGCAGACGCCTGCCTCCCCGGGTGACGCGGCAGCCTTAAGCTTCAGTTCTTTTGGTGTTCTTTTATGCCCCATACAACATCCACACACACCATACTTATCATGCATGCACATCCTACACCACTGATCTTACTGACTCTCACACCTCATGTTATTGTATTTTCTGATTTATCTTTACTATTGAGTTAAATAAACATGTTTTTGTTATTCCTTTGAAACGGTGCGTCCCTATTGTTTGTCATGGCCTAGAGCCAGCTGTGACAGGAAAAAACTCCCAGAAAACTGCTTCTCATCTCTTTTAAAAACATTTCTGTTTGCCACAGCCTTTCACTGAAACAATTTCAAGGCTTTGAACTGCACTGTGACTTTTCTTTTCTAGTCTTGTCTCTTATTTTATTTTAACTTACTTGACTAATTAACTTTTAATGTTTTGTTTGATGTATTCTTACTTGTTTTTAATGTTTTTTAAATGCATTTTTCAATGTCTTTTAATGTAATTTATTTGCCCCAGTGAAGCACTTTGAGTTGCTTTGTGTCTGAATTGTGCTATACAAATAAACTTGCCTTGGTCAACTGTAGGAAATTGACAGCCTCCCGCCTATGCCTGTAGGCCTACAGATCCAGATTGTGTCACAGTGGCAAATGGTGATGACCCAAATGCCTCTGCGGAGACAGGTAGATAGAAAACCAAAGGGAGCTTTAATTAAGCTAATTGTCCAAATACAAAAATACGAAATTTTAAATCCAAAAGGTAACACTGCATGAAAAGTGGGATTTTCGTCAGTTATCGGCACTGTAGATTGTCGTGAAACTTCAAGTTTACGACTGCGCACGGCAATTTACAGGCAACTCTGAAAACTGCCGGAAATTGACGTGTACCTTGCTTGGCAGCTGTCCCCCCATGACCCCCCTCCCCTTAATTCTAGGGGAGACTTTAACATGTAAATGAAAATGCTGTGAACTATACAAATGCAAATCAGGGTAGCAGGGGAAGTTTTACCCCAGGTGACATTTTTCTAAAAGGTACTGACTTCATTTTAAGAAAATCTCTGGTATAAATAGATCAGGCTCATTATAGCCTAATTATAGACTCTTAAATTTTAGCTTGAATTGATCGTATTGTAATCTGTGAAAAAAACAACCAAATGTGGCAAGAAAGGTGGGATAGAGAGGAGAAAGGGAGACATCTATATCAGATTCAGAAGAGAGGAAACTGTGTTAACAAGGTTAAGGTATGGGCATTGTGCACTAAACAAAACACTGAAAATGATAGGGAAACATCAACAGGCTTGTGTGAGGGATGTCAGGAAGAGGAGTCAGTGGAGCATGTACTTCTACATTGTAGGAAGT
>OMLP01041103.1:0-21483 GCA_900302685.1 Spondyliosoma cantharus | reverse complement strand
CAGAGACTTTACTTTCTGAGACTCCTCAGAAAGAACCACCTGTCACAAAAACTGCTTGTGTCATTCTATCGCTGCTCAATAGAGAGTGTGTTGACATACTGCGTGTGTGTGGTATGTCAGCTGCACAGCAGCAGAGAGGAAAGCACTCCAGAGGGTCAAAAACACCGCCAAGAAGATCACTGGCTGCTCTCTCCCCTCCCTAGATGAACTGTACAGTGCAAGGTGCCTTAAAAAAGCTCAAAACATCATCAGGGACCCATTACACCCGGACATAAACTCTTTGAACTGCTGCCCTCTGGCAGAAGATACAGGACAATAAAATGCCGGACAAACAGGTTCAAGAACAGTTTTTACCCGAGAGCAATAGTGTCACAGAATGCAATCAAGGCATGAAAGAATGTGTGTCTGACTGTGCAATAATCTGATGACTGTGCAATAATGAGTATGACATGGTGTATGTGAGGTGTGTCCTTGGTATTTATGTTTTTTATCTATAATTTGCACCAATAAGGAGTTGCATCTCAATTTCATTGTACAATGTATAATGACAATAAGATCTATCTATCTGTCTCCACAAGGCTATGGCGGCAGCGGTTACAGTAATACTCACAATAGCGCATATCGCCGTACGATGTAGCTTGTTAGCTTGTATGCTAACTCCTGTGTTTAGCTCTGTCTTTATGGCTACTGGTTAGCAAAAAGTGTCTTTCAAGGATATCTACAGTGATCTGCATGAGGCAGAACAATCAGGGCTTATTTTTATTTATGTTTTTGTTGTTATTTTGAATGCGCCATCTTGGTTATCTGGTGTCCTCTGTTACTGCGGTTACAAGCCTGCTCGTGCACGGCAGGCTCTCTGTGGGGAGGGGCTTCGAAGGCAGGGCTGCATCGCAGCAGAGAGGAAGAAGGAGGGACCTGGGAGCTGTGCTCATTCAAAATTTCTGCCTAAGTCCACTTTTTTCAGTGCAGCTTTAAGTAACATAAAACAAATTAACAGTCACTTACATGGTCTCTTCTCAACATTGGTTGCTTCTGTGTTACCTCTGGTTGAAATGTAAAAATGTCAACAGTTGACTGAGGGCATGAAGGTGACCAGCCTGTCACAGGTCACCAGCTTATAAACACCTTGGCCCACAAGAACAAACCTTATGCCAGAAGACCAATCAGAGCACATTTACACGTGTTTACTGTCACTCCCACTATTTCTCTTGTGTTCACTTTAAAGCATTCAGTGATGATAATGCTCACAGTATTATATGTGAATAAACATGAACAACATTGACACTGTCAAGTAAATGAGCAATGTTCACAAAGAGGATGAAGGTAATGTTGTGGTTCCTGTTCATCAACTTAAATAATAAATTCTGTCCTCATGCTCTCAACAGTCTCCCATGTGTTATTTGGTCAATATTGTTTGAGATTACACTACATACCCTGTGTAATCTAACACTCATTAATGTCTGGCAGTATTGAGCTAATGATTTCACTGGGAAAAGAGGCTGAAAGGTGAAAGTCTTTAAGTGAAGGCTAATGTCGTAACAGCTCTGTGGCCAGGACAGAGGCCTGCAATATGTCAAACATCAATTACCCAATTCAGGGAAGGCCCACTCAGCTTTTATGCACATCTGAAGGAAAACTCTCCACCCTCCTCCTCCCTAAGTTATCAGTCCCCATCTGAGACTTGGCCGCAGCTGCTGCTGTTTGACAGTTGCGCAGCTTGTTCGGAGGAACTATGACCTTTCGCAGAGAGCATTGGAGGTCTTACTACACAGCATGTCATATCTGAGGCTGACTGGAAACACCTACTTCTGCCGCACAGCCTGTTGCACAAAGCTACTGTTGATGCATGAGGGTCAGACGTCACTGGAAAAGGCGGATGTTTGTCCTGAGGAGAATGCCGAGCTCTGTCTTCTCTTCTACACTGTTTGATTTCAAGATAAAAAATGATTTTGCTGTACAGATTCCAGTCAGTGGAGAAAATGTATGCATTCTCCTTTTGCAGCCATCCGCAAAGACATCCTGCAATTTTATATAAAAGGTCCCTGTGTTCTCATTACACTGTCCAGTCCCATTTTGTATCATTTGCTTTAATGTGGAAAATCTTCCATCAAAGTAATTGCGTGCAGTGCATGACTAGTTTCTCGTTTCCCTGTTGGATACAGAGAGGGGACTTGCTCTTAAGTTGTATCAGCATCTGCTAAAACTAATGTTCTAGCATCCAGCATATGAATGGATATTAGCGACTATGATGACATCAAGCAAGTATGTTGGCACCCACAGTGTTTTTGGCACTCTCTCAGTCTCTGAAACTTGGAGACACAGTAGATCACGCTCCTGGCGTCCTCTGCCTTGTTTTAATGAAGTAAACGTGAGAGATTTTAACTGCAGATCAAAACAAGGACCAGACACTAGAGTTGATGCTGTCATATTACTAAAGCTTTTACATCAGGTTTCTCAGCCATGGGAGCTACAGTAATATGGCAACAGAGATTTATCTGATAGAAGCTCAGTGCATTTTCAGTATCTATCTGTCTATCTGTCTATCTATCTATCTATCTATCTATCTATCTATCTATCTATCTATCTGTTTACCCAGGTGCAACTCTGGGATCAAATATGTTGCTGGCTGGAATGATTCCAAGAAAGTGATGAACTCACCATTCACTTAAATCCCTCCAAACAGCAACTGTCAAATCATAGCTTAGCAACCGTGACTGGGCCAGTTAAGCTCCATATGCCAAAGCTTGCAGCATGTGGTAAAAACATAGGATTGTTGTAGATGTGATAATGACTTTGTGGTTTCGACAGTAGTGTCTTGTTTCTGGCCTTTCCAAACCAACATGTTTGCCCCTCAGTGTATTTGGATGTACAGGAAAGGCTGTAGCATGTAATCTTTGCTGTTATGGTAACAATACACCTGCAGTTAACACTGTGAAGCGGGCATAGTTTAGTTTATTTTGACAACAAATGGTTAGGCTTCCAAAAGGATCACGGTTTGGGTTAAAGTATGTTAGTAATGTCAGTTAAGTTTGTGGCTAGTGTGAATTTTCAAAACAACGGGCCAGAGGAGCAATGGGTTTTTGTTTTCTGAATAACAGGGCTGGAGCAATGGGAACATTTTTTGGACTATGGGATCCACCAGTAGCACACACGCCTCATGAAGACGTTAGTGCCAGTTACTTCAGAAAGACACAGTATTCGTCGCACCAACGTCTGCAAGACGTATGCATGCTGTCTGGGTTTTGGCATAAAGGGCCATCAGGACATTGGCCTTGCACCAGCCAGCATGGAAGTTTGTCTTAGATGCAACACATCCTCACATTTAAATGACTGGATATGTCGATTTCCAATGACTGCCAAAAGGACATTTAAAGTACCACTGTTCTCAAAACAACACAACCATTGTTACGTACCAGTGACAGGTCTACCGTTGTTTCATTATGTAACGTATGTGACATCATATAACTATATTAGTAAGTTAAAATAACTCACACTTGAATTTTGTTTTCACACTGGACACGAAAAGTGGTCTGCTAGATGAAGGTCATCTGCTTCTTCACCCCAACCATCACCCCTTCCTCCTACCTGTGCCGGCCTTTTTGCTGTTTATACTGCTTCACCTGACGTTCTCCTTTGCTGCTGTAATAATTTCTTCGATCACTAGAGGTCACTGCCTTCAATAAATGTAAATATGGGCAGTAATAAGCTGCTTTCACAGTCAACCCATACGGCTGTTTTCTTGATTAGGACAGGTGGCCTGGATGCTACTGCTATACCAGACTGTATCTGGTCAGTCGTTATGTCCTGCTCTTAATTTGACTTTACGAAGTCTATCCAGCAACCCTTATCACTAAAAAGGTTAGCAAGGGATTTTTATCAAGCTAGTGTTTTGAATAACCGCAATCAGCATACATTTGTTAAATAAGCTAGCTACTGTACACACAGCTGTAACTGTAAACTGCACATTTGCTAATGGCAAACACAAAGCTTGATAGTCATAGCAGAAGTAACTAAGGGAAGTAACTGTTTGCATATTGAAGGGCAAACTAAAACATTAAGTGAGTGAGTGTGTAGACAACGTGGATCAAGTTCTTTTACTTGCTTTACCAAATATAAAACATAATATTTTTCTTCTTACTTTATTGATTACATTTTTTCTTTGCATAAACAGAAACAGACAATTGTTTATGCCCTCTTGCGGCCTGACTTAAGATGCTTAAAATATGCCACATTTGTCAATATTTTGATGTAAATTTGGGTGTTCGGACAAACAGACAAAATGCTTGCAGCAACAGTGCAGTACAAAATCCAACCCAAGGTGAAGTTAATTTGTGGTGAGACATTGCTGATCTGAATTTCACGTCTCATACCACACAGTTTCACCACACAGGGCCAGGCTGTTTCGGGTTAGTGTGGGGCTTTCTTGAAGTATCGCAAGCATCTGTGTTCGTTGCTTTTTTAAAAAAGGAACAATACCACTTCCTTTGACTTGAATAACATCAGATTTAACAAAATGTTGCCTTATGCAAGTATGCTAATCTGCACACACAAAGACTGACTTTATATCTACAGTACCGGCGTTTTGAGCTTACTGGTGGGCAAAGAAAATAAACCATCTCAGACAGGTTTTCACCAAGTCTTATGGGTAGTATTAAAGGATTTCTACCAGCTGGAGCCTAAAAATGGAGCCTTCTCATAAAAAAGAGTTTCTGAATATTGTGCACAAAGCTTGAACTTCTTCTGCTTTGAGGAATAATTCCAAGCAGCTTTCACTATCCTGGTTTACTTTGTTTTGTTTCATCTACTGGCAAACAACATTGCTCTTCAGATCTCTAAACAGAAAATATACAGTATGTTCATTTGTGAGTAATCTTTTAATCAATAAAATATCACCAAGTATTAGAAAGTTCAAGCCTCTCAAATGGAAGAAATGGCTGATGATTCTTTCTCTCTCTTTCTTGAACATTGAAAATGTGGGGGAATTAGACTCCTGGTCAGACAAAACAAGCAGTTTGGTTATGTTGACTTGAGATCTCTGAAAATAACCACTCGTCATCTTTCAGTTGTTCATCAATGAAGAGAAGTTCATGAGGCAGGATACGGTTTTGAGAAAACGTTTTAGTTGAAGGTATTTCCCAACGCTGGTCAGTAACAGACAGCATGACCTCATGGTGTGTAAATAGCACTCCACTTGGAAGGATTTTTTTGCCGCTTGGGGGTTCTCTACCAAAACAAATCAAAAGATGTTTGCGTAGCGTACAGACCCTCTGCAGAATAAACACCTGGAGTCACTTCAGATTCTGCTCTGATCTGGAACCGTTTACCGACGGGAGGAGAGCTCAGAGATCACTTTTAAACTTCTGGGATTAAAACGTGTTTTTTTCTTCACTCCTGTTTATCAACTTGACTGCAGCACTGTTGATGTATACACCATGAAACAAACAACACTGATGAAAATCTATCTGATGTGACTCAGGCATGGATGAGGTAATGTTCTAAATTGTATTCACCTTAACTAAATATTTTAAAAGTCATTTTTAGACATTTTTAACGCCCAATATAAAAGTACTGCCTGTTTAATGGCATCTGCATTCAGAGCTTTGGATGGGAAAAAAAATTTTTTGCCAGAAAAGTACAAGTCATGTGACTTTTGTCAGTATGGTAACAAAACAAGTAGTTAACATGAAAACAGCTGCAGTTTGGTTTTGAAACAGAAACTACTTGGTTTGGCTCAGGAAAAGATTATAGTTTGGATAAAATATGAGATGCAATTTAAACATGGTGCACAAATTAACTTACTAACTCAATTTAAAATAAGTTAATGTTGACTTTTGGGCTCACATGGGAAGTGAACACTCGTCTTTTTGGTGAAAATCCTGTTTAAGGACTTTCTTTGTTGTACGTCACCTGATGTTTATTGCTTTTTTGCATAAAATGACACGTAAAAAGGAAAAAATGCAGTGTGATAACATGCACAATTGCTAAAAACACTGGTCATTTGGTGAGACCAGGCTTCATCTAGACCCCAAATTGGTTGCCTCGGGATGAACCACGACTTTTGTGTACATGATGGAGATATATTTGGACATTTGTGCCCCTTTTGTTTTAACCATGGCATGTGCTGGACAAAGGAAGAGACAGAGCAGGCATTTGTGGCTTCGCAGAAATGCAGGGGACAGTTTGTGGCAGGATAGAGGTGGATGTCACTGCTATTGGTAGCGCTAATATTTACATTCATCCACTTTGTTACAGTAATTACAGATTTTCCAGTAAATGTGATGGAAAAAACCCCCACCAAATTGCGTGCAGATTGTGTCCCTTGGGATTTCAGCTGTTGAAGCACACATCAGTGCTGAGCTAAAATACCTTTCCCCAGCAAACTTGCCTTCACACAAATACTGCGGCTGGAAAAGTTTAATCGGCCTTCAAGAGAGGAAAGGAGATGAAAAGAGGACATGAAGATGGGAATAGACTGAAGGAAAAGAGAAGAACAGAACAGACATAAAAACAGACAGATAGTATGTTGGTGGCAGGGAGAAGTGGGTCTGCAGGAGCTCCAGTGCAGCACAGTATCAGTCTGTTCCACACATCCCGCTATCACAAAGATACTCTTATGCAGAGTATCTTTGCATAAGATACTCTCAGAGGAGAGGGGAGAGGCCAGACAGCAGACACGGCATGAACCCACTGATCCAGACAGAGGAAGAGTCCCCGTCACTGTACAGACATCCCAGTGTGCGCCAGTAACGCAGACATCATTAGGTGTTCTTTTATGTTCTTTTATGTGTGTTGCATCTCAATACTAATAAGGTGCTGCGAGAAAGAAGGGAAGCGGACATCCTGCAGAGTCCTTGGCAGCTGACGCTTAACGTTCACAGAAATTATCCGTGACATTTTCTTAGAAACTTTACCTTTCGTTGCTCATTACGCAACGCTAATCACATCCAGCCCTTGAGCTCTTTAACATTTATTATTCTAAACTTCTAGCGTCTGGTGCTTAAACCTTCTGGCATGGGGAAGATATGCATATACGCGCTGGCCTTCCAAAAGAACAGAGTGAACATGTCGGGATGGGGCAGTTTTCTTATTCTTATAAATTCTATTCATTTGGTGTATTGTTTCAACATATTCACTGAGCGGTGGCAGTGTTTTCACTAGACTCTCTGGTCTAATTTCAAACTCATTGACTGTAAAATTAGTGGACAGAGCCACAGTAGCATCAGCCATCTGTTTCTGAACAGCCAGAAAAAAGGTCAAAGTGGGTGGTACAACTCTCGCCATATTCACGAAAGTAGCAACTCACAGTTGTAGTGTGATTTTGATCACAGGAACATTTGTGTTAATTTGAGTAACTAGAAACTCCAGTTCTACCTGTTAGCCACCAGTGACTTTTCTTTTTCCCATCTCCTCTTTGTATAGAAATAGAGCACATTTCCCCTCCATTCAGCAGACAAATGATATAGAAGTACAGTATATTACAGTGGATTTCGGCAGCTCCACGGCTCATTTGTTTATTCGACTCAGGGTGTTTATTCCTCCAGAAGCTCCAGGCTTTCACCATGGCTGTCTCCTCCAAGGCTCACCCTCTCTGACAGCTTAATCTTAAATGTTTGTAGAAATGCTGCAAATTTCTTCACAAAATGTATTTCATCAACCAAAAAACTTTATTGAACGTAATCCATGGAGCAGTTGAATTTCCTTCTTAACACATTTGGGGAAAATGCAGTGTGGCTATTTAATTTTCACAAATGTCAGAGACAGGGTTAGGTTTATTTTACAATGTGACTGGTCAATCAAAAGCTTCTTCTTCCATTGGAACACCATGGTGAGAGTGGGAAAGGTGAACAAGCTGATATGTTTGAAGGCAAAGGAAGAAAAAGAGCAGCAGCAGAGAACTAAATGTGGCCTCTAGTTGGAATTGTGCAACAATGTGTTGACCTTTTAAAGTTTAAATATTTCTATTATCATGAGAAAAATATGATTTTTGGAATGCAGTTATGGAACAAGTTATTGATTTGGCAAAGCGGAGATTTCCTGAGGTTAAGCCAAGTGCTGTGAATCCATGTTTTTATGGTGCTATACTATTACAACGTCAACCAGTATAACTTACTTTAACAAAACACTAAAATCTCACACACGCGCTGAATCATAAGACAAATTCTCTGGGCTGCAGCCTCTAACCTGTGGGTCCCACTTTGGCCCTCATAATACATTTTACATTTCCAGTTGCAGCATCAGTGGATCGTTTGATACAAATATAACAGAAACAAGCAGGAAGGCTGATTTGTGGGTTGGTGGAAAAAAGGAAGAATGCTTCAGAAACTCCAAATATACAAAATAGACATAAGTGTTGTTTCACTGAGAAATTAATTCTTGGAAGTTTGGTGTAAAAAAACACCAAATATTTCAAAACATTTTAAAAGCCAAAGACCGCTTCTCAGATGACCAACAGTAAGATACATTTTGTAAACGGGTTCATCTACTAGGTTTATCAGTTTAATGAATCAGAACATGTCCAAAAAAATTCCATCCCTGAAACAAAAAACAAAGAGCATTAATGTGATGTGTGATGGTGCTGACAACACAGAACAATTAATCCCTCATAATATTAGTTTACCCTGTGTTCCTGGTGAACAGGACTAGCCGGACCAGACTGCAGATCAGCCTCTGCAGGTTTAGCCTGATCCCCAAATGGATCAATCAAATCCCAGCATTCCAGCAGGAGCTGTTCCCCAGCGCTCAGGAGGAATTCCTGCTCGGGTCCTGGAGGAGGGGGCCCGCCACTCAGGAATGTCCTGGGACATCTTATCTGATGGGCCCTGGGTCTGTAATAGTGGTGTATGGTAAACTGACCCAAGTTGGCCCCTGAAGCCTCATCGGCCCTGAGGCCCCTGGTCCCAGCATCATTCATAGATCGATAGCCATCAGACGGTCTCGATAACATGAATGATTCACACAGAGAATTCCCCCTGGCAGAGCTGGCTCCTGTTACGTAACTCAACGTTTCTCTCTTTGTCGCTCAGAACAGCAAGGATGCCATTAACCTGCATGGCTGCAGGTGAACAGGAGCTGCAACCAATCATTTTATCTTTAATAAACAACTGAAACTATACAATAGAATAATATGAAAAAATCTACACTTCTGTGAATGCTCTGTGTAGCGTTTTCGTTTTCTTTCAGCTCATTGTTTTGGTTTTACAGTCTGCAGCTTTAAAGACATAATACGCTCTTCTCTCGACTGGCTGCGGTAACAGTTTAATTTCTGATTTTGCTCCGCTGGAAGGCTCTCTGCCAATGTTGATCTGGTTGGTTGAAGCTGGCCTATGATGGACGGTGTTAGACAGATGGTTTGTCCAGTCACTTGCAAAGCTTTTTTGAAAGCGTCAGGCCTTTTCCAAATGGTTTCCAGCTGCACCTTTCTGGATGTCTTTCTTTTCATTCTTTCGTTCTTACCTTAATCAAGTTTTGGGTACACAGTTTACACTTTCCTTGAAAATGATCAAGTTCTTCAAAATTTGGACCATCCATGGCTGCGCAAGCTTCCCTGTTTTCTTTGCAAACTAGTACATCCAAGATAAAAACTGAACCACTAAAGCTCTCTCAGTGAAACCCTACCAGGGCATCTTTACAGATACCCCATGACCTTTGCTACAAACTCAGAGCAGAAAGACTGCACATTTTCCTTTTCAGTTTTGATTACATGGTGAAAATGCATGGAAAATGTGAAACACTACTACATTTACATTGACGTTTTACATTTATAAATGCCAGTCCAAGAACTGGAAGCAGAACAGAGATGGAAACGGATCCAAAATGAACCACAGAGAGCGGAGCAGCCAAAGGCTTGTGACAAAAATACAGAAAAAAAGAAAAAGAAAAAAAACCCTTGGAACCGGTTGCACTTCAACTCTGGTGTGCAAATGATTTTGGCATTGATAGATCCTTTTTCCATTTCTGACTATACTTTCACTCCTTCATCTGTCATTTCATTATGTAACACACGAAAGCCAGTCCCGTAAAAAGAAACACCCAGCTCAGTGGGTGCCAAAGCAAATGTACAGTAAGTGGCCCAAGCAGGTAAATGCAATTGAAATGCACTTCCTCTTAATTTAACACACAAAATGACTACATCAGTCAAGAAAAGGGTGGATTAGTGTGATTTAAAAACACATTTCCTATGGGTTAAGACAAATAAGTACAAGGGTGATGACCGTCACATGGACTTTTCGGGTGCCCAGGTAAGAACCATTCCTCACGTGCCGGGATATGATGAAGCGTTTGCATGAAAGACTAGCTGAGGGGCCAGGAAAGTGCACCGAGCGCTGAACTCTCCCTCACAAAGGCACCATTCTGCGGTGGAAGAGAGAGAAAAAGCAACACCCAAGGAAAGTATGACACTGGAAGTCCAGGTAAACATTTCCAAGGCAGCTAAGTTTACAATTGCATGTCAGCTGCTGTGCGTTCTTGCTCCCCTCTCCTCTTCAACCCTAATGCCCCCTCACTGGAGGAGATTTGAGTGCCGGGTGTTGCTATATGGTGGTTTATTTTCCCACTGTGTAAAAACATTGGAGGCGAGCGGGAAGGCAGACGAAAAGATTGGGAACGAGAGAGAATTAAAGGGATTGCAGAGCGTTGGGGGAGGCACGAGAGACAAAAAAAGAGTGAATGTGCAGTTAATGGTATGTATAAGGGGGTGGGGGGCACGGACATGGGGCAAAAAGCCAGTGCGGGTAGACCACGAGCGCTCCCTTCGCAAACAGACAGCCGTGTGTTCGTCAGGAACTGCAGCGGGGGCCCCCCTCGCCCATGAAAGCTGCTCCATAAATTTGTAAACCTAGAAGAGCGGCCGCTTTTCCCCCCACAGTGCTTTTTTTCTCATTCCGATACCTTAATGATGAAACGGGCAGAAGGCAAACATTACGCACACAGACATCCCTTTATGAGGCTGATGCACACCTGCAGAGGAGACATACTGTCCATCAGGGGAAGTAGGTGGAGGAGACTGGGGTCAACATCCCGCCACAGTGGACCTGTATTCCCCTCACTGGAGGACACAGGGTGAGCTACTGTATACTCAGGCCCAGGTGCTGCTCAGTTCACGAGGTGAATCGAAAGCTCGGTAAAAACCCTCAAATGAAAAGTTATTGTCATCTGTCAAACTCTAAATGTTGAATTTGTGTGAGGCCACAAAAAACATCCAACTTTGGCTTCCTAAGAGTTTGAAAGGTCTTTTTTTGGACACCAGGTATTTGAGTGTAAGCACTAAATAACACAATGTAGTTACCTGCTCTGACATAAGCTACAGATTTTAGCATTCAAGGCTAGCTATCTTGCTACCTATAGCAGTAACTTTGTGTTACTTCCAACTAGGGATATCCACAGAAATTATTTACTTTTATTAGTTACACATGTTGGTGTCATGTTTTGGGGTTTTAAGTAATTGCTTGTTTTATTTTGTAGGTTCTCTCCTCTTGCTTTACACTTCCTGTCTTTTTCTTTTACCTGCCTTATTCCTTGTTCACCTATGCTTCATTTATTAATTCTTCAATTATTAATTCTTCAACAATTTTCTCATGAACCCAAAAAGCCTTGATACAAGATGCTATCCCAAAAAGACCCACATATTTTTTGTAACTCAGAGTTGCTGAACTGTTCTTATTTCCTGTATCAACTGATTACCTGAAGTGTCTCAGGGCTTGTAATGAAGTGACTTGAAGTCCGTTTCTCCGACTGAAAAAAGGGATTCACTTCTGCTGGCTGGGGGACGACTCTTCCAGTTCTCACTAAAGGAGAATGATCAGCTCTCCTCCCAGAATCATCCTCAAGAGATCGACGCATCTTCTCCAAAGAAGCTTCAACAACAAAGTAAGAGATGATGATGATTTATTTCATCTGGCAAAGCCCAACTCACATGAAGTCACTTTCAGCTGTTTGTTTCTCAGCTGTAAATCCTATTTACTTTGAGGATTAGCATTAAACAGTGTCTAAAATGCACATTCATTCAATAAATATCATCTACTTTAATAGCTATTTAGCCCGAGCAGATCGTTTTTAACAGACCTGCCTGTGTGCAATTTGACTCAATTATGGATTAATTGAATAAGAAATTGTTTTCACAGCCCCATAACTCAAAATGAGTTATATCGTTACATTTTTGTGGGTGGTTAATATACATGTTTATCAATATCAGTGACTCAACAAGTACTTTAGCAGGTCTAGATAATTTCCGGCCTTCAAAGAAAAATAGTTTTTCCAGGCTTTCTTCTGTTTTGGAACAAAAATTCATTACCATCTGGAGGTTGATGGGCATCGTGACAGAAAGCTCCGTCCAACATTTTGAATCGACTGTTTTGATGCTCCACTCTCTGTAGAGATGGAGGAGTTCCAGATCAAATGGCCTGGAAAGAAAACTAGAATGATTAATTAACAAATAACATAGTGGAGGAAACAGAAGAGGAAATTGACAATATCTCCCCTTCTCCTTTCAGTTGAGTCTTTTGACTGCTGGGAATTCAAACACTGAAATTTTAACTTTGTGGCTGAAGTTACATCATGACAGTGACTGAGAATCAGTCGAAGTTCGGCACATTAAAAGGATCAGGCTTGTTCTATTCCACAGTTATTTCATGTTGTCAAAAAAATACCTTGAAAAGAGTGAAACCAACAATAAATTGATCCTACTATTAACTATTGCCTGATACAGCCGACTGTGTGTTACTCAACTGTGCCATCGAGCTTTATTGTTGTCCAAAAACTATTAAAAGCAGATCACAAGTAAACCTTGTGACATGTTCCTTAATGACCATATAAATTGGCATTGCAATTAATTAAGACTCCCACATACAATTTGGTCACTAGAGCAGGGCTACCAGGCATGAGGTTGGATTCCTAATTACTAATCATGTTTTATGATCCAGGGATGGCGTGCAGAGTGACACTTTTTGCAGGAAGTCACTCGGGGAACTTGGGATCCTATTGCCCAGTCACCAAGATAAAATGTTGGCAGTGAACATTTCTGCAAACCACTGATACGTTTCCATTTGTACATACCATAGGCTACGTACCATGTTGAGATTTCCACACAATGTGTTATATCACATTCACAATACACTTATTACCAGAATTTCACGTTTGGAGGCGGAGGGGATGGTGGTTAAGTTTCAGGCGACGAAGCTGCGTTCATCATTTGTAGTGCACAATATTTTTAAGGAGATTTCGAAACAGGACAGGTGGAGCCATGTTTCTAACAATTAAAACCTGAATTTAAGGCAAAATGGATGATGTTTTCCTAACCCTAAGCAAGTGGTTTATGTGCCTATGCCTGTCCAGAAAGAAACGTAAAGTTTTAAATTATCTGTGGTTTTGCAGAAAAGTACTTTTCCCATTAATTCTAGCGATTGGGTCAGATCATTGTACTGTTCCCATGAATACATCTTAACAATACAACAAGATCGCTGTTTGCTTTTGCCCAGTCGCCCACCATCAAGTTTAGATTTTGGTCGTCCAATGGAAAATATCTGGGCACCTCTGCATCAGAGCATCGACACAGGTATGAATCCATCAATTGAGATAAGCTCTCCTACCCTGCAATCCTCCACTATAAACACAGTATTTGATATAGTCTGAATAAAAAAAATATTTAAAAAATACAGTGCCCACCTGTCTTGGGCAATCAGTCTCAGCCATTTTAAATGTAGGCTACAGCTTCAGTTTGCTGGCTCCTGCATCATGAACACCATATGCATTAGTTTAGCGCTAAGTAGATTCACCTGTCCACATCTAGTAGTCTCACTACAAGATTTCCCAGGATGCAATAGCAAGTACATCATAGCCCGGCCTCAGTGGCATTTTTCAATGACTCATTTATTACCACTGCGGTTAGTGTGCAAATGATGCGGCTTATACAGTAATTCTGGGACCAAAATGTTGCTTCCTGTAATTCATACAGATGAGAAAAACTCATTCTCCGTCATGGAACAAACATTCATACATTGTTTGAAATCTGCAAATCTGGATTGAATTGAATTAGTAGTTAAGTTAAACACACACACGCACGCACGCACGCACGCACGCACGCACGCACACACACACACACACACACACACACACACACACACACACACACACATTAGATTAAACGTGCCCTAGCATGTGATTTGAGGCCACAGGATCAAATGCTTGCATCGCTCAGCGTCGAAACATGATCATCTTTTATCGATTTTCCTCACAGAAAACTATTCAAGTGGCAGTCCCAGCTGTAAATACAGACCACATCAGTTGTCATTAAAGCTGGCCACTACCTTCCCAGTGGCAAGAAATTAATATAAAACAGTTGCCAAAAAAATGTATGCTATCCTTGAAAAAGAAAAAAAAAACGACCTACCTCTATGTGAGGAAGGAAATTAAGAGAGAAAGGAGGAGAGAAAAGATGGCAGACAACTGAATAATGTAAACGTAATGGACCAAATCTCAGCCAATACAAAGAGCAGCTTTGAACTGCTTTTTGAGTGTTTTTGCCTAATGCTTAAACACTAAAAGTGGTTGCTTTGCCCAAAGCATCACAACCTCTAACTTTGGTGACCGTGCCCTAAACAAACGCACCAACTCTGCAAACACAATATATGCTTTGCACTGTGTTTGAAATTCTCCAACACACTTCTTGCAAAACACTACACACTGTTTTTTTTACATAAGACCCATTGTTGAAGAAGGAAATCTCATGCAATCATTGGGAAAACTCATCTATTTAAAATACAAAACACAACTAAAATTGGAAAAGCACACAGACTCACACACATGAAAACATTTAAAATCTAATTGATGTGATGTGAGCGGGAGAGTAGGAGCAGCAGCAGGACAAGGAAGAGGACGAAGAAGGGGAGCAGGCAACAGAAGGAGGCCAGAGCAGCCCCAGTTTGTTGTCATCTGGGATAATGTCAGTATCCATCGGGCTGCGCTGGACCGGGACTCGTTCACCGACCATAATAGATTTATTGCACTCAACTTGCCCATACACCATACCATACACCCCAATTTTGAATCCAATTGAGGAGTCCTTTTCAACATGGCGCTGGAAAGTTTATGACCGTCAGTCACATGCCAGCACGCCTCTTCTACAAGCCATGGAAGAGGCATGCGGTGACACTGAGGTGAGGTCCATACAGGGTTGGATACGGCATGCAAGGCGATATTTACCCCGTTGCTTAGCAAGGGAGGACATTGCCTGTGAAGTGGATGAGGTGATGTGGCCAAATGCCAACAGGAGACAGCATCCATAGCTGATCAACTGTAGTGGATCAATCTTTCACAAAAAAAAAGAGACTTTTAAAGTAAAAAAACGTCCAAAGTACTGAATACAGCTGTCTTTTGCATAAAGCACATCTGTGTGTTGTTGCTGCTAGGAACGAGTAATTCAAAGGTGCATGTGTTTAACGTTTTGATGCTAAAAACAGTTTTCAAATGGGATTGTTTCAAGAGTTTCATTTTGCCGTATAAGTTAGGAGTTTATCTCCATGTGCTGTGTCTTGCTCGCCTGTGTGTTACGTTAGGAGGTGTGTAAGCATTCGGCAAAAACTGTAAGTGTCGGGTGATGATAACGGGAGCAGACAGCAGGAGTAGTACGTCTCGTTGAATGGATCTGTTTTTTGCCGGCCGACTTGTTTGCTCATGCGGAGCTCAAAACCTGGTCTATGAGAACTTCTGTGGGACCACTCACAGGAAACAGGTCAAACCTCACATATCCATATATGGAAATTCAATTTGTCCGGTGCTTCCCCCCAACACCCAGGAAGACCTCCCACAGGTAACATCGCGGTCTCAACCTTTTAGGGCTCCACAGAGAGGTTCTGATCCGGTTTTGGGGGAGGGGAAAGACCTGACACAGAGGGGTTTTTCAGGCCCAGAGCTGGAGGTCCAGCACGATACATGTCTTTGGCTGTGGACTCCTGGCAGAGCGCACAGGAACTGCTGCTGGATGTGGGCGCAGAGTCGATGCTGTAAAGCCAAAGAAACCTGAATACAGGGAGGTTGTGTTTAGTTTGGTGAGACGCAACAGAAGAACTGCACACTCACTGTACCTGGAGAGGCACACAACCACGATGTATCACAGCAAGAGTGTGAAAGATTGATCAGCTGTAGAGATACTTACAGCTGTAAGAAAGTCAAACATACTTACATACATGCTAAAGGCCAAGTTGACAGCTCTCCTATGGAATAAAAAAAAAAAATGTGTTTCTTGACTCCCTCTTTCTGTCTTTATCATTTTCTTTTTTGCTCCATTGGTTTATATTCATGTCGTGCAAACTTCTAGCTCAACCATCCCACTCACTGCTTTGACTTCTTCTGTGCAAGAGGTGACAGCCTGTAACTGAGGGAAAGCACAAATTCCAACATTTGCTCCTTGAGCAGAAATTTAACGACAATTTCTACCACAGGAACTTGTCAAAGGGACCAGAAACCATTTCAGGAGCTCTGCAACTTTAACCTGTGTTAACCTTTGTCAAAGCCAAAGATCTATTCTCTTGGAGCCAGAAGTGCCAATATTTGGATGAGACGGTGACGCTGGGGAGGATATGATTGGATAGTAGCAACTTTTCAATCACAAGGTAGTCACACCTTAATTCCTGCCATAATTTACAAAGCATTGACACTCGTGATTGACACCATCAATAGGAAACAGTTTACTGAGATAATCAAGTGAGAAGTAGGGTAATTTGCTCACAAGTTTACATATAATCTGACTCCTTTTTGCAACCACTGTAGTTGCCTCCTGTTGGTCATTAGAAATAATATAGGTTGAAGGCACTTCCAATTGTTTTTAACTGGATGAATCTTAAATGTACTCCTTTAGCTATAGTCCAGGAGCCCTTTCTGATGATCCAATCAGGACAGAGTTTGCAGTGCTAAAAGTAGCTGATTTATCAAACCTACTTGTGCACTTGTTCCTATTATCAATATTAGGATGAGTTGCAGGTCAAGTAATGTTCTTGAAAGAGAGGATAAAGAGAGATACAGGTAAGAGTTCATGTGAATAATAAACAAAACAAGAGGGATTGTCGAGACAAAACTAGGAAATGGACAAAACTAGATTTGGGAAAACCTGTCTCATTATGATTACGGTCTAAAGGCAAAATAATAATAGATACCAAGAACAAATCAAAAATCGACTATGTGTTGTTTACTCGTGTCCTAATTCATCCAATCGCCACAGTTAATCAGAAGTGGTGAAAGCACACTCAAGAAAGTCAGACGGGGACTTTTCAGCACTTAGTTATGTTCTTGTGGTTCAATAGTCTATTATTAAATCAAAGGTACATTGAATGCTTGACTCTTTCTATTCTATGCCTTTATCAATTTCTACCCTTTTTTACCTGTTTCCCAAAAAGTGACAGTTCAGCCGCCTGTACCTGAGATAAAGAACAAACCTGAAAACCTCACCCTGATACTCTTACACTATGCTGAATGACAGCATGTGACTGGGATTAAACAAAGAGTGACACCTTGGTACTAAAAACAATGTACTGTATCATATTGAGTTGGCATGGAGTCGTCATTCCCCTGGGGCACATGGAAGACTATGGCAAGTCCTTGATTCTGATCTGCTGGAGGACATTCATTACTTTCAGATCACTGTTGTAAATGAATACTCATTGCTGCAGGGCTACTTCTTCATGCTAAGTTCATACTAAGGTTGACCATGTTAAAGAAGAATGTCTTGCCACAAAATAGAATAAATAACATGTACTGTATGTTTGATGACTGGCAGGTAGCCCCTGCAATGCAGGATAATCTAGTTGTATCAGATCATGTTCTCTGTCGAGGTTAACCTGCTCTTGGCCTCCATGTCATGCATTATTTTCAATATCTGCGTGGCTCCATGTGGATTATGTGGACGATGTCCCCTCAGGGCAGGTAAGGAGGTGTTTTTTTCCCCCAGTATTTCTGGATGTTTTTTTTAATTTCACTGAAGTCATTTAAAATTAAAAAGCAAATTTTACTTATTGCCTGGAGTTAATTAATGTACACAGGTACTTATATGAATGCCTCGTTGTTTAATAACATCTCAGACCAGAGGGAGATGTCTGTAAGATGTTATTCAGCAGTAACCTCAGTCACACACTATCAAGTCTGTCCTCCGGAGGCTGAATGTCGGGCAGGTAAATCCAGTGCCCAGTCCGACGCACAGGCCCCTCTCTCTGCAGCTCATGGAAAGTATTTTGCTAACCTTCGGCAACTGTTTTAAGTAAACATCTATTTCCAGTCAGGATTGCAAAGCATCTCTTCACATCTCACAACGATCACTCTGTCCTTATCGACAGGATGCTAAATACAAACATGCCACATTTCACAGCTAGTAGATTTCACTCAGGTGCTTTGGAGTGATAAAGGTGTACATATACTGTCTGGGTAAATCCTGCTATGAGATGAAAGAGTCAGCAGAGAACCTACATCAAGTGCTGCCTGTCAAGAGACAAATTTCATTCATGGCTGACTGTAAATGTAAGTTTAGGACAGTGATGAGTCTACTTGCCCTGGGAAAGTGGGCAAGTGTGAATGTCAAGGCCTGTGAATATATTTTGGTTTTAGACTATTGGTCGGATATGACACCTCCTACTTTACAAAATTGTGATGGGGAAATTGCTTTTGAGGCCGGAAGTGGCTCAATTATTCTTTATCTCACATAAAAACTATTTTTCTTATTTGTTGTGTTAGTAATCATCCCAGAACCCCTAAGATTTATCTACCCCCATGAACCCCATGAACCGTCAAACACTCACTTTTGGGACAAGTTTTGACTTCATGATATCTTGCTGAAAGATACAACACAGCAACTGTTTCCAAGTTGAGCTATTCATTTCAGACGTAAGACTCAATGTGCTTGTTGTCATGGCAGCTTCATATATTGCAACTGACAGCGTGATGGTGTTGAAGAATGATTGTTCAGCAGACACACATTCTCACAAGGGTGGAAAAACGACTCACCATGACAATAAATAAGAGTAAGGCTGAGAAGGGCTAACTGAGACTGTTCAGATTGTGAAAAGAAAACACGTTGACGTCACCACAATATGTCATTTCAGTAACTTTCAGACTCCTTGTGTTGTCAGTCCAGTTCATGCAGCATCATCTGATCTTTTGTTATCACTAAGCGAGAGCACCAGTGTCCATGCGGAGATGAGACAGAGAAGACGAGTGGTGGCAAAATAGCAAATTCTCCATGAGATTCAAACACAAAAGGAGGCTGGGAATGTTTAATTCAACATCTGGAGTCCATTCATCAATTTCTTATTGATGGTAATTACTGCAGCTGGAGGAGTGGAGGATAACCTGTATCATATGCAGCCACACTGACAAAGCAAGGCCTTATTTCACCAGTTGTTTTCTCTCTCACACTCAAAAGTGTTTTTGTGTGAGGAGACTTTGGTTGTCCTGAAGGCTTTTTTTTTTCTTTTTGGGAGAACATTCCTCCGCCGTCCTGGAGGGATAGTGTCGATGGAAGTTGCTTTTGCCAACAGACTTTCTGTCATTTCTGTCTCATCTGTAGGGTCAAAGGTGGCACGTGAATGCTGAGCACATTTGTGAAGAAGTTAATGAACAACATTGTTGTTTCTTCACACTCTGGTGATAATGTCAGTTCATTTTATGCATGTTTTGGTACAATAGGCTTTGCCTTTTTAATGGAAGTTAGATGAGAATGAGCTAAGCAAACCAGCTGCTAGTAGAAGCCTCACATTTACTGTGCAGACATTATAGCGGTGACAATCTTTCTCATCTAAGTCTTAAGTGTGTCTTTCCTAAAATGTTGAACTATCCATAGAAGGTTATGAATAGTAAAACACAGACAGATAGATAGAATGTATAGATCTCTAAATTAATAGCCACAGAGCTTGAAAAATGGAATAGAATTGAGTCACTGGCACTTACAATAGCTAGAGATAGCTTTAAGTCTATATTTCACATTTTTAAAGATAAAAATACTGTAACTACTTGAACTTTGGTGGTTTGAAGAATTTATTTAGTGTGGACTCATGAGAGCCTCTTCAACTGTATAAGCTACGGGGCAGTGACCCTACCTGTGTCTCTCTTGGAGTAATAAATTCTTTCCACGGTTCCCTTTCCTCCACTAGTCAGGGTTCAAACATCTTTAGGCTTGAGGATTTCCATGCATCTGTTCTGTCTCTACAGCTCCTAAATCATACCCCTGCTCCGCTTTGTCTTTATCTAAAAACAATAGGATGAGGCGCTGGCCTCATAAAGTTAAGGGCTCATCCCTCCCCAGTTGTCCCCCCCCCAAGGTCTTCCTAATGGGAACCTGCTGCATGTTCAAAGAGGAGGATAGAGAGCCCCGTCTGGGCAGATTCCCCAGGAAAGCCCTGACTTTACTATCAAAAGACAGCAGCGGGGCGAGTAAGTGTCATCACCATTGTCTCATCAACATTGGATCAGGCCAGAGCCACTGAAAAACAAGGAGGAAGAAAGGTCTTACACTTCTGACATCTTCTCTAAAACATCTTCCTCTCAGGTTTACGAGGCCGAGGAGAGAGATCGGAGGGAGCGGGACTCATGTGGCCACAAAATGGCTTTGATCGCCCGCCGCCCTGGCTTTGAACTGTTTAACACACGGAAAACACTGTCCATCATCAAAGTAGAGCTTCCAAGGAGAGAGAACACGGGAGGCACTGTAGGTGAGGGGGAAATGACTGTCAGAGAGGAGGCAAGCTTGGAAACTGCATACAGTGTCCCTTTATGACCGAGAATATTGACTTTGATTTATAAATGACTTGAAGGATCGCTAAGCAGGGGTGAGGTGCACTTCTCTACGGAGGTGTGAATGCCAGAAACTGGTGATGTGAGGTAAGATCTAGCTTGGCCTGAACATTCTTCCCAATGAAATGCTCTCAAAAGTATGGAGCCAGAACAGTCTCATAATGGATAAATGTACACAGAAAGGAATAATTGCACGACAAAGGACTCACAGATGTATTTGGGGAGTTGTATATATATATGACTCGATACACAAATGCATTTTTAATGCACACATAATTATGCTTCATATATATAAAATCACATATAATTATGAGATTTGTAAACATATTTGTGATGCGCACATAAATATTTCTTGTTTAAAATATGTGCAATAAAAATTCACAAATTCACAAATCGTCAGTTATTTGCAATTTTCATGAAATACATATTTGGAAGTTGTTACATTGATATATGAATTGTCAAGCGCACATTTGTCTCAGTGCTTTTAATTTGTAAACCTCCCTGCATTTGTGTGCGGATTTTTGAGACTCATCTAGCATGACTCGGATTCACAAATGCGTTTTTTCTACAAGGGGGTCGTCTGCAGCCAATCAGATGTCTCACTCCTTTACAGCCAATCACATGAGTGCCTCCCCACGAGGGGTTTTTAACTGGCGTCATTACAGCGGCGCAACGGATATAGGATGATATGGATCTAACTTGGAGGAGAGAGAGGAC
>OMLP01041099.1:0-36182 GCA_900302685.1 Spondyliosoma cantharus | reverse complement strand
GTTCTGTCACACCGCGTTGAGGGATGTCCTGTCTTGGGGGTTTTTGTCTGGCAAACTTCCTGTTTTATGTTGAAAAGTAACTTCCCTCTCGTTTCAGGTCACTTGCCCTTCCTCCTGTGTCACCAGTCTGACGTCTCCCCTGATTCCCGATTGTTTCCACCTGTGTCACCCCTCCTCATGTGTATTTAGTCCTCATCTTCAGATTCAGAAAACTTTATTGATCCCTGGGGGGGGAAATTGCTTCCCCTGTCTTGTTGCCAGAGTATTTCGTCCTATCGAGTACATCCAGCCCTTCACAACCTTGTTGGATCATTTTGTCAAGTTTGTATTTTCATGTTTTTGTAATTCCTCTGCAGAAGAGGGACCTTTTTTTGATAATGTTTTTGGTTAGATATTAGAAGTAGTTTTGATTGATTTGATTTGATTTTCTTGTTTCCTGCTTTTGGAGTGCTTTTTGTTTCTTTATAGTACTGATTAGTGTAGCATAGATTTTTACTATTGTCAGCTTTTGTTTTTTCCCTCCGTGAGAGTGTTTTTTTGTTGAGATTCATGTAGTGTATTTAGTGTTCAGATCAGTGTAGTGTTTTTCCTCTTGGAGTGATTTTTATTTCATTTCTTTCTGTATGGGTTTTGTCCCTGCTCACTTTGGTGAAGTCTAGATTTTCATAGCCGGTTTGTTTGTCACCCTGTCTAAAGAGATACAAGAAACATCTAAATAAAAGCCTGTCAATACCATTCTGTCTGCATCTGAGTCCTCCTTAAAACCCAGGTCTGACAATCATCTGTGCCACGTTCTTGTTTCAGTCGAGTACTTGGCCAGTCGTAGTTGTCTGTATCAAAAAAATATCATGTGGCGGAATCTACTTTTCAGGTCCAAATGGTTGATGTCTTTGTATTGAAACACTTTGCATCACGACTCTCCGTCCAGCCAGTGTGATGAGGGGAATCCCCTGGCTTGCTGAGTGCCTCCTCTGCAACACATTATCCAATTAGCAAAGCATAGAGTGACGACTCTGATGGCAGATTACTGCTGGCCGCCTGACGGGACTCACTGGGGTCTCTTGCTGTTGTTTTGTCTCCCTCTCTTGTATGTGTGTTTTTGTGTGTATGCATGTCTGTCTCTGTGTGTGTGGCAGGCGGAGAGATGGAATAAAGATACCGAGATAAGATACAGATAGAAGATGATGGATGGAGTGTGAAAGGGAGACTTTATCCGAGACAGAAGCCAGAAACCGAAGCAGCGACAAGACTGGAGAGTGACTGACCTGATCTGCGGGGGATGAAATAAAACCGATATTACAAGCAAGTCATTCAAATTAAAGATAATCAGCATCTTTTTTTTTTTTTTTTTGTCTAGCTTGCAAAAGGCTGCAGTGGCCAAACAATAACATGCACGCACACACACACACGCACTAAAAACAGCAAATTAGTAACTTAAGACTGAACTAATTGATTTACTTTGTAGTAGGATGGTTTGAAATTGAAAGCTATTAAGTTATTTCCAAAAATATAATTGTTAAGAAAGCATCATACTAACAGTATTTGTGCAGAGATGACAGTATCACGACATCCCTCCACAGACAAATGACAGGCCTTTACACTCATCTGAAATGGCGTCACAGGTGCCAGTGTCAAACAGGTTTCCGTCTCCCATTTGGGAAGACTCTTCTCCTCCTGGCTCACTGTGGACCCAGTTGGGTTTGGAGATGGATCACCATCCACAACAAGAGGAGATTAGTCTGACGTATTACAGCTAAACTCCCCTGATGGCCAAACCTGGTTTACTGCAGCAGGAGGCCGGCTGCATTCAGAGCTGAAAACAATAGGTCACCACAGCCGGATGGAATTTGGAAAATGAGCAGCATTAGCGCTGTAATGCAAACAACATGTTTACGACACAAATCGCGTGTATCTTCCTCCCCAGTGACTTGGATAATAGCATTTACTGGACAAACATTTTCACCATTTTAGCTACCAAACAGGTTCAGGCATCTTCCAACTCTGGTTAGGTTTGAGGAAACTTGTTTGCTCAGGAAACCATGTGGTCAAAGTCAAAAGAATTATTCACCATATTTAGAAATGTGCTTTCTTTATAATCATGAGCTGAGAATACAGATATCAATCTTTTAGCCTAGCTTAGCATAAAGTATGGAAGTAATGGTATTTTGGCTTTCTAAAGCAACCGATTCACGCAATATCAGCAGAATGGGAAGAGCACGAAAACCTGAAGACACGGGAATGTTTACATGTTTTATACATACATCTTACTATTAAGAAACTGGGTTAGAGTTAACCCTAACCCTAAGAAACTAGAAACTATTCTTCCAAGGTCAAGAATGAACTTCGTGGATGAGAACAGCAAATTAGCGACCAGCCCAGTCAACAGGATAACATATTTGCAGTTATCCTTTCTGAAAACCACTGATTGACATCTGTTCGTGTCATAGGCTGCACATCATAGTAACTAAGGCGGCTGAGCCAGTGACCTCAGGTTGAGACTCCGCTTGTGAGCGTAACACCACCGGACATTTTTAACAAGATCTCAGGCTGTGTTTGTGCTGACCGAAAACACGTATTTTAAGTAAAACATGATCTTTCTCTAACTCTAATGTCATTTTTCCACTACATCTGCTGGCCTGTTCTCTGATCAGTTTGACTCGGCGTGGTGCAGCAGGGATTTGCACCATTTTTGCACCTTTTCCACCACAAGGGTGCTACCTGCTTGAAGGTGTGTCTTCAACCAAAGACATGCTCCTATAACTTCCTCACAATAGCAGCTCCCATCTTATTTAGTCATTTAAAAGGTTTTATTATGAAGCAGCATTACAGGAAACATTGCATTTTTTACCAACAGCAACTAACATGACTACTGAAACAGCTGAAAACAAACACAATGAAGCAGTACAACACAGCAGATGCTTGAAAGTAAAAACAGGATGTGTGAATCTAAAGACATTCAGTTAGTAGCTACAAAAGTACCAAGAGCTGGACAGCCTTTAAAACCTTCTCTCAAGTTTCCTGCACAGATATGAGTTGGGTATCGATTTGCATTTGTTTCAAGGCAAAAAAATAGCTTCAACACATAACTCATCATTTTTTACACGTTCTGTTTATATATAAAAATATATAGTGTAGTGTAGAATCTTCACAATAACTGATCCTTACACACAATCCTGTCAGTGCTTTGAGTTTTCTGCTGGTTTCAGTATCTAGCTATACTTCCCACAAACACAGTCACAACCACCCATAGAGACCTTTTTCACTAACTTACAGAACGTACGCACACACACACACACACACACACACTCAACACACTCATCAGAGCCCGGCTCCCTTGAGGTTCCTTTAATGGAGGCCGTGTGTTTGGTGTGCGGCCTCCTGTACGGATCAATTAGACCACCAGAGCTCTTCATTGCATCCTAAATTAACTAAATACATAAATACATTTGGCCTGGATTCAGCCCCATGGCAGACATTACGTACTGCAATGCCATCCCGAGACTTTAATTAGCGGCAGCACACACTCAAACACACACACACAAAGTCACATTTCCATCATAGCTGCCATTAACCAGCAAAACCCTACCCATGATGCACTTGGGTCCGGCTCTCATGGGGACCGACCAATCGGATTACGTTAATCTCCGTGTTCGGGAAAACAATGTAATATGACATCTATCTATCTATCTATCTATCTATCTATCTATCTATCTAGCTATCTATCCATCTAGCATCATTCACCCAGAGCATGTGTCACCTGAAAGCTCTGTCTAGGAAGGGAAAGTGCGTCTCACCACAGTCAAATAACCTTGATTCATCGAACACCTTTTACACTGCAGACATTTTAACAAATAGTGCAAGGAATCACACAATAATGGCTGCCGCCCTGCTATTGTCCCTACTGGGTAACCAGCACGCCTGAATGCAACAGAGCCGTCATTGATGTCATCAGCTGCAGCTGTGCCTTTCTGCTGTGACATGTCAGAATGTCTCATCGTTTCCAGTGGTGGAAAGTATAGTGGCAGCATCTAAGCGATTTACACATTAATGCAACAATTGTACTTAAGTACAGTTTTGAGGTAGCTGAACTTTCCATTTCCAACTACTTTATACTTCTACTAGAGTACATTTCAGAGGGAAATACTATACTTTTTACAACTCTACATTGTAAATTCATGTGACATCATTAGTTACCATTTTGACCTTAGTTTCTGTCTTTCTATTCTCCGATCAGTGTCCTTGACCAAGGCACTGGCTTAAAATCTGGTGTTGCTCTCGGGCGTTGTATGTAGGCCGCTGGGGATGCAGAGAACCAGTTCCACAACATTTTGTGTGATTGTATGTGATCTATACAGATTCTTCTCCTTCTTCTTCTTCTTCTTCTTCTTCTTCTTTGCAGATACACAATATGTGTATGTAATGTATACAGAGTACTTTTGGTACTTTAAGTATATTTTGATGTTTGTACTCTGGTACTTTTACCCAAGTCAAACATCTGAATGCAGAACTATACTTTACCTGAATAAAAGATCTGAGTTCTACCTCAATTTAGATCACATTTTTTTAGGGATACACAGTCATGAACCATGGGCTGCATGCAGTCCCCAATTGACGCCATTTCTCTCTAAGTATGAATGCTACCACCAGAGTGCGACTTTATCATCGTCCCTCCCCAGCCAGCTGCAATGCGTCAGCACAGATGCTTTAGCAGCCCTGCAGTAATGAAATCTGAGCGCCTGTTATGGCAGGATGACCTCACCTCGAACAGCCAACCTGCCACAGCTTAAATGAGTGTAATGAGGTATCTGTCATGGATGCAAGTTGTTGAGCTACAGTACCCTAAAGTTTATTTTTGTGTTGAAAGGAAGCATGAAAAAAGGCACATTTTGCCAGACACTATAACAATTTGTTTAATAGTTATTGGAACAGAAACTGTCCATTTTTCTGATGGATTTGCTTTTTTTTAAAACATTGAGCAAGCCTGATGGTGTCAGTGTGTTTGGTTTATTTGCAGAATACATTTTTAGACTTTGCAACATTTTAGAGAATGTGTTTATTCACTGCTGTTTCTCCACAAGTTTGTATTGTAAGTGTAGGTTTCCTAGGGCCAAACAAGAGCATTGCAAAGCAACCCAGGAGGGACTTGAACCAACTTGAACGCATAATCCCAAACTCCAAAGGCTGATGCCTTATCCATTAGGCCACTGGATCACATGTTGTTTGTCTAAATGTATAGAAATGTTCTCTGCAGCTAACAGAAGCCAACTGAGCTGTACAAGAAAACAATATCTATGATCTCACAGTGACGATGACACAAGCTACTTGGACATTACAAATGTTAGCAACAAAGAAAAACGATGAAAAAAAAAAGAAGATAAATATGCATCTAGTGTTTCCTGCCTCGGCCTAAAGAATAAGTCCATCCCAAACTGAAAATTCTGTCATTATTTAACCACTCCCCTAACGATGTAAAGGCGGGCAAATGGTTGTGGCCCACAAAACATTTCTGGAGCTTCAGAGCAAAACTAAATGGGGCCTTAATTTTATGTAAAACAAACAATTGAAAAATACAGATAAAATGGCTTCATACATCTCACATGACGTAACCCCACAATCAATTGATCTGAAAAGATGTTACTTCCACCCTCAACTCGTGGTGTCACTCGTGTACCCACGGTTTTATCTTAGAAGTTACAGTGAAGGTTTTGGCTTTGAAAAGAGGGATATGAATTCTGCAACAGTGGCTGTGTTGCTCCAGAAATGTTTTATGAATTGGAAACTTTACCTGACTTTTGAATATTTATGGGTGAACTTATCCTTTGGAATGATCACCCCCCGGGGGTGTTGCTTTTTAGTTTTTATCTGAAATCAGGATGTTGTACCGCTGTTTATTAAGAAGAGGGGTCTGGTTGCCCCTCTTCTTAATAAACAACAGTACAACACTCTCAGCCACTGAACTCATTTTGAAATACAAAGTAATGATTTGTTGTATCATTTTGAGTCAGACCTTTGAGGAAAAACTTTCCCTTTTTGCATTTCTCTCGTGTCCCTTTGACATTTCCCTTTAGATTAGATAAAGCATTTTCACTCTCTCTTTATTTATCTCTCTTTCTCTCTCTGACTCACAAGCACACCACCGAGGGAGCCCCACTGATATTGTCTGGGAGCGTTAACTGAGTCTGATCACACCGTGTCTGTGCGACATCCATCACATCCATCTGCACCTGTACGGCCCAGACTCACGATTTTCCACTTAAGTGTAATTTTTCATGACTACCTTTTGCTGAATTTGATTTCTTGGATGCAGAAGGAGTTAAATGATACAGTACAGTATGCCATCTGTCCATTAACCACACACTCCTGTTACAAAGATGACCTGATTATTGGAGGACCTTGTGACAAAGCGACTATATTTAGCAATTAGAGGAAGTTCATGCATACGTATTAATTCAATATTATCCGTATTAACAGCCGTAATTAACTATTTGACCAAAACTAGAATCATACAAGTAACCTCATATTTAAAAATCATACAAAATGAAAAAAGAAGCAACATAAAATCAGATAAAACACAATCTAATATAAAATAGAGTGTAAAATAGGTAGCAATTGTTGACTGAGTCTGAATCGTGGTGTGACTTTAAACGGACGCTGGTGATTACTCACCACTTCCTCATATAAATATCAGCTTATTTATTCTTAATTGGGGTGACAGTGATTCTCTCTGCAACATGTTTTCATATCCTCCACATTTAACCATGTTATCCAGTCTGAAAGTGAAGTAAACTTCACTGATTGAAACGTTTATCATCAGGAGTCATATCATTTGGCCGTTTATATCGCATACTATTTACAAGCCGTTACTTAGATAGGTGAGAGAAAGTAGTTCATACAAAATCAAATGATAGGATTGTTGTGTTATCTCCACAGTTACCTGCAGGTCCTCAGACTGGACTTAACATTTGAGTCTCATTGGTGGATTGCAAAAGTGAAAAGTGAAAAGAACATTTAAGTAGCAATGCAGATTTATATTCACATATTGAAGCATTCACATATGAAAAGCAAGTACAAATAGAAGTATCAGCCAATTGAGGCTCAAAATGAAACCTGGCAGTGGCACAAAATCAAGATTTCTGCCACTATGTCATCCTGATAAGATTGTGCATCAGGGTTTGCTTTAATTGTGGAATAACAAGTTTTCTTATTTTCCCCGGTGACTTTTGGATTGGCTGGTGGGCCAAAAGTTCACATACAAAAAGAAAGAAAGACAAAGAAGTAAAAAGGGCAGCAGTGAAAGTACATAACTAAGTACTGCACTTAGCTTCAATTTTGAGGTACAGGTGCTCCTGTACATCCATTGCACTTAATTTCGGATGCCAATATTATACTTTTTAATCTCTGCATTTAGTTGATATAGTTACTTGTTACTATTGCATGTTATTGCAGTGCATTTAAATGTATTTATCTTTGCATAAATTGGATATAAAAAATATACATATATGTGCATATACGCCTATATTACATATAATTTTACTTGTAGCCTACTTTTGGCACTGAAGTATTGCCCGAGAAATACTTGAGTAAAAGTCTTAATGTATCTGATATTAAATACTTAAGTACTATTTATATGGGTTACTTTCACTTGTCCAAGGGATATTTCAACACAATGTCATATGGTAACTTTAGGGTACTTTTTACGACACTTAAAAGTAAGAAGATCACATTAATTAATATGTGATTATTTAATTGACCAACAATTCTTCTGCGCACCATCAGAGCAGATTTTCATTAATTGTCCAAAATGTCCACAGTATTCAGCATCTGTCTCTTGTCATCCAAATGTGTCCTGACCCTCAAACAGAAGAGATGAAGGAGTTCAGAGAGTGATTTTGTAGCTTCTGGATGAGGGATGAAGAATGAAGCTTCCCTGATGAGGGCAGCCTATCAGCTCCGTCCTCCCATCCTCCTCGCTGCTGATTGGCTCACTCGTTGAGGAAGAGGATGTCGGGACAGCAAAGATGTCCGCGCTCATTTGAAAATCTGCTGTAGCCAAATCCACAGTTTGGCACCTGATACGAGTCTTTTTAATGTCGGCACTGGTGACGACGCTGTGCTCAAACAAGGATCATACAAAGGAAAGAAAAGGACTCCGCGACAAGAGCCAGACTTTTCCTTATTATCAGGTTAGCGGCTAAACGTCTGCCGGCAACTGACAGCTAGCTGAAGCTAATATTAGCTAGCGTGCTAATCAAGTCAGGGAAACAACGGTACTCTACGGGAGTTTAGCGTTAGCTTGCTAATGCTGAAGAGCACTGTATAGATAGCCACTTAAATGCAGCGGTCAACAAGTTTATTTATTTAACTTATAGCATCACGGTGGCTGTCAGGTACTGAGTTTTTGTTTTTGGGACAGTTATTTAGTTGAAATCTCCTAGCTAACTGCTAGCATGAAGCGCCTGTCAGTCAACAATAGCATGTAACAGGAGAAATGATATTGAAAGTTGTCTTATTGTAACGTTGCTTCTAACAATATCAGGACAAATTGTCAGGGATAACGTTTCAGCTACAACTCACTTAAAGACCGGTATGAGCTAACTTAGTGATATGAGAAATTAGATTAAGGCCCCAAATTAACGTTATTATGAAAACATTCACTTGATGGCTACATGTCGAATCTGCTCACCTCATCAAGTTAATATGATGAAAATGTTTATTCCTTTTTATTTTGAAGGGCACCACCTTAGGTCCAACTTAAAAATTCAGTAGCACAGTTTACAACCAGTAGTTTTAAGTTTCAGTTTTACCCTCTTGTGTGTTCTTCTTTGGGGCAACTTTTCTGTATCTTGCTCAGTCCAGTCAAAACCTTGCTGTCACCCTGTGTATACTGTCATGTTTTTGTGAAGAAGTTTTTGATTTGAGCATATTGACATGAATACAGACTCACACTTACGATCATATAGCTAAATACATAAATGCTCAATTAGGTCTTAGCATGCTCTTTTTTTGTTTTCTTGAACATGTATATAAAATAACGTAACACTGCAAGACAAAAAGTTACAGAGGAAAGAAAAGAGAAAAAATAGTATATAAAAAGACATGCAGATGCATTACTAAATAGCCCCTATGCCTCCCCCTTTATGTGTTTGACTGTGGGTGGTAGGGCAGCACAAACGTTTGAAATGTTATCGAAAACACAATGTAGTCAAGTGCGATCCAAATTCCAGAACCCTCAAATCTTGTTCTCCAAGAGAACAAGTGTTAAGAAAACACATTTTGATACTGACATTAACAAATGCCACATTACTGTTTTTTTGATATATATATATTTATCATTACGAAAATAAAATTGTGTCGCTAAAACAATCATTCCCACTTATAGTGAAGTAATTGTAACAAATAGTGTGAGTAAGTCAGCACAGTATTGTCAAAGCATTCTGCTACAGATTTACAATGCAAGTTCGATAATTTAGCTATTCTTAATATTTTTTACAATGCTTGTTATATGTATAGCTCTAGATTTCTCTTATGGCATAGATAGTCCTGTTACATTCTAAATTATCTTATCTATATATGTCCAACATTTAATATCCCTGGTAGAATATGTCAAACCCATCAGATTGTGCTGTGTCCAATAAATTGATACAAGTTTCTGCCTCATTTCTTTAACATTCTCAGTTTTCCTCATCTGATTCTGTCTTCAGAAATAATGCTGATATCTGGAACTCATGTCGGAAGTCGTGTATGAAGAGACAGCCACGATGATCGCAGCAGGGGAATTGCAGTCGTTTGTCCCGTTCGGCCGCGAGCACTGCAGGAACCATCCAAATGCCTTTAACCTGCAGCTCAGAGAGCTCCAGCCCGCCTCCGAGCTCTGGTCGTCAGACGGTGCCGCTGGCCTGGTGGGGTCCCTGCAGGAAGTCAGCCTGCAGGAAAGAGAGAAGGTGAGATTGCTGGCATTACATGGCTTTGAGTGCACTAAAATTCCGCTGGTGTAATCAATTCTGTTTGTACCACAGTAGGTATTGCTTAAAATATTTTTTTCATGGCACTAAAAGTCTTTGACTGGTTAAAGTAATGTTTCAAAGTAAAACACATACATGTAACATGGTAAACTTTGTATTTTTAATTGTCCCTCGTTGTTTTGACCTGATGGATACGTTTCGATTGGCAGGAATGCTGGCAGCTCAGGAAAGGCTGCATGGGAGTCAGAGAGGAAGATGTGGAGTTTGAAGAGGAGCTCTACACAGCAGGAACTGTGGTCGTCTGGAGCCAGGGCAGTCGGACCCAGGCCTCCAACGTGTACAAGGCCTTCACCGTTGACAGCCCAGTGCAGCAGGTCGGTTACTGAATGCTGTTGTAGACTGTAAGCTACCATGATGACATTCTCAAGTATTGTGTCAAGGTGTCTCTTTTATAAAACACTCTTTTACAAGCATACTGGAAATTGACAGGATTTATAGTTTTCTGTCTTTCAAAAAAAAAACATTTCTAGGAGCTGACATTGTCTTTTTTTCTGTCTGTAGGCCTTGTGGTGTAACTTTGCTGTTCCTCAGAACAAGAAAGACGGTACTCTATCATTTAAAACCATCAGTTATTTTACATTGCAGTTCAAGGTAATAAAGACATATCTCTAATGTTGTTTTGCAGAGGAGGAAGTGGAGCAGACAGTGTGTATTGTCCAGAGTAGCTGTGTCAACGTTCACACTGTCACCGGGAAGGATTTCATCTCACCCCTTCCCTTCCAGGTGAGATCATGATAGGAGTTGATGCTTGTAGAGAAATTCAAAAGGATCTGTTGAATTCAGCCAGCTGATCCACCTCAGCTCACTTTGGCTTTTCTTTTATGAAACTATCCACCAACAACTCAAAGCCGTATAAAACGACTAACGGTCTAATTTTCAAGGTGTAACATCAGTGAGTGTGTTTAAACTGTCATGTTCACTGAGTTTAATATTTCACTAAGTAAAAAATCCCTAGCTGTTTCTTTTCCACATGAATGGTGGCTACTTCTTGTGTTAATGTGTGTGTGTGTTGTTATGTGTCCACGTGCTAGTGAGCGTTAGTCAGTTTAATGATATTCCTCAGGGCTGAACCATTGTCTGGCCACCCAATGATAATGGACATTTTGGATTGCTGACAGTGGGAATGAACCCCATCAATTGAGCTGCATGTGTGATATTTCTCTGCTTATATTTGTGCACTTACTGATGTTTTTATCCACATGCATGGCGTGAATGTATTTGTACATGATACGTTTAAAGATGTCCCCCCTGTCTATGTCTCCCCTAGGTCTCAAATGTCTGGGCGACCAAGTTTGGACTTTTGTTAGAACGAAAAAACGCAGCAACTGACAACCAACTTGGCCTCCCTGGGTAGATTCTAACACTTCACACTCATATGCATGCGTGCACAAAACACACAGGTCCAAAAACCCATGTAGAGTGAAGCAGTTACACACAACAAAGTGCAAACCCTAAACAAAAGACCGTCACGTACACATTCATATACAACATTTTCATTTGGCAGGCAACTGAGGTACTGTGCTGTTTTTCTCTACAGGGAACCTCTGCCCACAGTATTCAGCATGCTGCATCCACTAGACGAGATTGCACCTGTAGTGTGTAAGCCTACAGGTATGACACACGCACACACATTCTCCTCTTTGTCTGTATAATTGCCATTTTTGATCTGATTCTGTCCATGTGTGTGTTTTTTTTCCAGGTCTGTTTGAAGGCTCCCGTGTGCAGTATGCATCTGACTCAACCATGAAGATAGTGTTCAGCTGCTCTCAGCCTTCTCTCGTTGTCTCCTATGACACTCTACAGGGAATACACTCTGTTTGGGCATTGCGCAAGGTCACGCCTGATGTGAGTGATGACACAGACACATACACAAACAAACAAAAACATAGTCTACCTGTGCCTAACCTCCAGCCTTTCATTACCATCAGGAGCGTTCTTCAGTCCTGCGGTGTGCAGCAAATCCTTGTGGCACACCGCTGGGTCTGATGGCATCGGGCTTTCTGACCTCCCATCTCCGTAATATCTCCCGCCTGGATTCCCCCGGCGGCAGTGGGGCAATAGGGTTTGGTCCTGTAACTGGAACAAGGTAATGAAAGTGAATGATCTTCAAATATGAGCATTTCCTTGTCATATATGTTAATAAACTTATTAGCGTTGTGTTTTGGACTGTTGGTTGAATAAAACAAGTAGTTTGAAGACATCTTGCACTGTAGAAAATTAGGATGGCCATTCACTTTTTTTCTATATGGGAGACAAAGTGATTAATTGAGTTGCAGGCCTACATGCAAATCAGTTTACATTTTAAGGTCCTTTAAAATCTAAATCAAAAGCAAAACAAAGTTGAGAAATCAACATCAATAGCAGACCAACAAAATGCGTAAATGGAATACAAACTCAAGACTGACAACCGCTGACATGTATAAAATGAAGAAAAGCAACTTTTATAGATGAGAGATAAATGAAGTACCGAAAAAAGAGAATAATAACTAAATTATTTTTATTTTGCATATTAAATGTGATAATATTTGATCCTTGTAAACATCTCTGGTCCCGTGCTGTGGTCTGATCTCCTCCTCGGGTCTCTGCTTATATGTAGTTGTGCAGTTGGCACCAGCTCTCCGCTACACTACAGCGCTCTGCACAGCCACCAGAGCAGAATAACGACATCTTCACCAGGATTGCACTCCCGTATTCACTCCCCAAGTATATCCAACATGGCTGCCCTCAGGTAAGTAGAGGCACTTAATGATTTATTCTTTTTTAAATGAACAATCCAGGAAACATATCTGCGACGCAGAGGGATATGGTGTGAAGTGATTAAAATGTCCTGAAAACAAACATTTATGGGATGCTAATTTAGCTACATTAATATAGATTGCTAAAATAAAAAATCTAATCAAATGTAAACAAGTAAACTTGGATTAGGCACAAGATTTGCAAGTTTTATGCATAAACTTTAGCTATTTAGCCCATGAAATTTGAAGAAAAATTCAAGTTTACACTAAGCAGTTGGCAAAAAGAACATGCGATTCAAACAGAGAGCCACTGATTGAAACAACTCTTCTCAGTGTAAAGCATTTTTTCTTTTCTATCCAAAGTCGTGCCCACTCTCCAGGCATGGCGGCTCCCTCCTTTTCAGGTGCGGCTCGCTTCAACACGTCTTTCTACAGCCCATCCCCCAGGGGGCACCATGGCTTGCTACCCTCACCCAACAGCACGGTCAATGAGACGATGCTGGTGCCGGAGATGGAGCCCATCGTGCCCGACCTCTGCATGGAGCAGCTGTGGAGCGAGGCGATCACAGCTGGCTGTCACAGGTAAATTCCAACAAGTTTAGTAATGCAAGGCTGCACAGCTTTTTTGTTTATATTATCTGAACATAAAGACTCATGTTTTAGTTGACTTGCTAGTAATTACCACTTTATCTACAATTAATCAAATTTTGTTGAGTTGAAAAATGTTCTTGAACACTTGTGGCTCAAAAGTCTAATATTATTTCTTATTCCCATGTAAGCTTGATGCTCCTTGCAGTGATTAAAAATGTGAAATTATTCTCAAAAAGTTTTTGAAATTGGCTTGGTTTTTTGTGTAGTTGCTGTATTTTTTTTTTTGCTGTTCTTGTATGACATGAGTCTTCCCCTTTTTGCGCCTGCAGGGAGATGAGCAGCCAGGCATCTAAAGTTTTCCTGACCTCTGACCTCTGTGAGAACCGCTACCTCTGTTTCCTGGTGGAGTCTCACCAAGAGCTCAGGTCAATAAATATACACAATGAATGCTTGACACAGACTCAACTAGCATGCACATGCTTTACATCTATGGAAACCATGAGACCCTTAAAGTCTGTGAAAGGTTTTAAAGAGCAACATGACTGTTACCAAACAGACTTTATGGAAACATTGATCTCTCATACATGTAACTTACCAGATAAACCAGTAGCAAATAGTTTGAATGTAACTCTCTTTAGAACTTTTCTCTCTATACCTGATTTTGTGATACCATCTTTTTCATTGTCTCCACAGATGTGTGAAATTTATTGAGAGCAACGATACATCTCAGCTCATCTTTGCTTCTGTGACAACCATCCCTGCCAAGGATGCAGAGCCTCTGCAGGTAGTTTACAAAACCTCCGATTCAAAGAGAGTAGCAACAGTTAGTGAAATTTAGATTTCTGATTAATACCCACAAAATTGACTAGTTCATTCATTAAGTAAGTAAATTATTTTGATCATTTCTAGTATGTCATTGTATTGTACTCTCACTTTTTAGATACACCTGTGCAATACTTTTCTATGATTCGGAGAACAATATTAAATCAAAAATTAAATTAAAAATATTAATCTGCAGTACCTTTGATATTCTTATAATTGTATATGAACTAAAAAGTTCATAGTTTTAGCTTCTCATGGATGAATATTTGCTGGTTTCATAGTGTTCAAGGATAGTTGTCAGACATCTTTGGGTTTTGGACTGAAGATTTGACAAAAAAGCGTAAAAAGGAAACTGAAGTTGAGTATCAAACACAGATTTGGTTCCACTGTTGCTGTTTCTGTATCGTTTGATAATTTTTTGACTACAAATGTGTGCGACAATATTGTTTAAGGTGCAGTTATTTGTCTTTCTGTTTTCTAATCGTATGTATTAAGTGTAGAGTTATTTGATATTCCTCATAGAATTTTCTTGTTTTAAAGCTAATTTGAGTTTTAGTTGTAAGGACCCCAGGAGGACTAGCGACCTGCTGGAAGCCATTGTGATCCTGATAATGAAAGACGGAAAAACTAGGGACATTAATTAATAATACGATAACTTGTCGGTTTCAGTCCTTGTGATTTAGAATGTTTCTGACAGTAAGACTTTGATCCTCAGAATATAGATGCCATGCTGGTTCTGGAGGCCTGTGGCAGTCTGGTTCTCTACACGGGAGTCACCAGGGTAAGACCTGGTCAATCACAGCAGTTTGATACATAATGTAGTGTAGGGAACAGTCATAGATAACATTTTTGGTCTTTCCTGTTTTGGCTGCTCCTCAGGTCAGTAAGGTTTTTGTCCCCGGCCTCCTGTCACCCACCTTTAGCATGACCAACCACCTCCCTCACCTCAGCACGCCGGCGGAGAACGTTAGCACGCCGGCTAACGCTGGCAGTAGACACCTCCAAAGACTGGATGAGGTACCACCACGTGTAAACATAATGTTCTTTATGCAGTAATAGTTTCAATGATTTGGTTGTTTTTTCTAATGCATTTTTTTAGGTAACAAGATTGTGTCACCTGCGCACATTATAGTTAAAGATATCAGTTTTCCTCCTTGCTCGGTTCAATCTTGTACTGTCTGAAAAACAATTTCCACAGAGTGAGATTATCTGTCACAGTAAATATGATGGCTTGATTTGGTTTCCTGTTTTTACAATTATTCAATTTTTCTCCTTGAAATTATCAGGACATAATCTTTTTTCTCTACTTTTTGTTTCACGTCTTTGTTTTTCTCCTCCCTTCCAGGCTGTGATGCCCTCACCACTGTCAGAGCTGAGGGGTCCAAACATTAAACACCACGAAGCTTCATTCTTGGAAGATTACACTTTCCAACAAGCCACGCCCTACATACATGCCTTACGGGACGCTGTCTGCAACCGGGTCACTCTGGTAGGTTTGTGTGCGTTCTCAAGAAGGCAAAATAATTAATTTGGCCTTTTGAAAATTGCCTTTAAATGTATTTTTCATCCCAGCGTTAGAGGTTAAAAGGAGTGGTATGATCTCTAGTTTCTTTAAATCACACCAGTTTGAAAAGGACTTGGAAAGTCGTCAACAAGAACCCAACCTAGAATACATTTACCATCGCTTCGCTGAGATAAGCTGTTTTCCTACGATTTGCTACTAGTTGTTTCTAGTCAGTGGTGTGTGTTTCTGTGCTATAAGACCATTAATATTCGTAAATGAAAGCCACAAAGGACTGAGTGAATGTTTATCTGTGTGTTTCTGCCTCCTGGGTCAGTCCTGTCAGACTTGACTCTACAGAATACACACATTAATAGAACCGAAACCACCCCATGTAAAACATTGTCTGCAGGCTTCTTCTATTCTGACACACTACCTCTGTTCATTGATTTTCTCCTTGACCCCTTGATGTGTCAATCTGAAGACTAATTGTTTGCTCGTTGGAATTTTCAAAGCACCAGCTGCTGTCTGTATGTTGTCAAGTTGACAGTTTATTTTCATATCAGAGGTTTGTTTCCCATCAGTTCTGCAGTGCTGTGAAACTCTGCTTGAGAAAATCTGACGTTAGAATAAAAAGCTGTTGTGGTCAAGCATCCATAAGGACCTACTGGCAGCTATGGCTGTTGTTTAGATGTGACGACAAGACAAAGAAGGGACTATTCATATGAAAACAACAATGGCAGCTTAAGAGGTTAGCCTAGCTGCTATAGCATCAGTTATATCAGAAATGGAGAGTATATTTAATTGAAAGAAGAGCAAAGAACGGTACTGTAACTACAGAAAGAGTTGGGTTTACCCACTGGCACCAATGGTGGTCGTGCTCTCATACTGTTAATCTGATTGGTTGAAGATAGCTCCTGATAGATGGATGTTTTTTTAAATTATTTTTTTAAAGGACCTACCATTTTCTAAGGGTTGCTGCCTGGTGACAATGAATCCTATCTCACACCAATTTATTTTTCTATACACCAGATCTTTGTTTGTCTGTAAAAGTATTTAATCACTGTGTGGTAGACAAATGAGTTTTTTTTACAGCAGACATTTTTACCTTTTGCAGCAGGAAAAGCACATATTTAAATAATAAGATTGTTGATGGCTGAGTTCCATTTCACTGGTTCAATTTGAGGGTATTTGCGTGCTGTCAGGGCCACTTGAACAGAATAGTGCCTTTGTTAATTATGTTAGTCACACCCGTGTTTTCCCACATTAACATGTCAAAATGACTGCTGTTTCTTAGATTTACAGTAATGTGTAGGATTTAACATAGATAGTTTGCTATAGCACTAAACTCTAAGAGCAGATCCAGATGTTTTGAACCTGAAGAGTGTGAATTGAATTTGTGCACAATCCCTCTCTCTAGGAACTAAGCAGTGGCACGATGCTGAGGATTTCAATACCAGAGATTGCTACCTCAGAGCTAGGTGAGAAAAACAAATACAACATTTTCAATGATTGTTTTGCTGTCTGTTTTTGTACAAAAAACGAACATACAGTAAAAAAAAGAAACGTACTGTGTGCAGTTTACGTTTAGGATGAGGTATTGCAGCTTTTATTTTTTGATAAGTAATGCTTTCTGCTTTTGAAATATGTAGTTTAAGTGAGACAGACTGACACACACACACACACACACACACACACACACAGATGGCTGAGTCAGAGCAGTTAGGTCCTGAAAATTAGGTTTGAGAGCTGCCCTACGTTACACAGTGACGTATAATCTTGATGTACTGAGGATGCCATTACACACACACATTCACGTGCACACGCAAAAATATGCACACTCACACATAAAAAAAAAAACATTGTCTTGTTTCCATGCCATTCCTTTTCAGATCTTTTAATTAATCTTTCTTCTTAATTATCAGTGGCAAACATGTAATGTTAACCTTTTAGCACATGAAAATAATTAACTTCTCATCATGTGAGGGATTATGTGAATGAATCGAAAGTCGTACTCAGTTAGGAAATATATTGTGTGGGCCATTTCTCATACACGGCTCATACCCGCATTGAACTGAGCTCCACAGGCTAGATGATAAAGTTGTTCCACAAATCAATTAAATATTTTCACTCAAGTTTTGATTTGATTATCTTTTTTTTAAAAAAAGCAGTGAATGCTTAAATTCATTCATTTCAGCTTCTGTGAAACTGTTTTCTGAAACAAATGTGATTCAGCCTCTTCAACAAGGTGATGCCACCTCCTGCTTGATGGAACACGATAGTCAGTCTAACTCCAACATTCCAAGATTCCAATTACATTTCAAATTTTTAAGACACAATAAATTAATTAATTAATTAATCCCCATAAATACTTTCTTTGCTAATCATATCCTGTTGGATGAATATCTGGTTATATGACATGATGTTTAAAACACTAGCAGTCTTGTCAGTGATAGTATCTGATAGTCAAACATTTTAATTCAGACTGTAACTCTGTAAACTTTTGTCCCTCCATATTTTCCATGGTAAAAAAAAGTCTGTTCTGCTGGTAAAATAGGCAGCTTGAAATGAAGCTTGTGAATGACTCACTGCAGACGCTGGACAAAAAGCTTTAACTACAGCCCTGTTTTTATGTGTCCTTAGTAAAAACAAGCTGATGACCAAGTAACTAGAAATAATTGATATACATTACACTGACAATATATTTTATTTTCATGCCAGTTAAAGTAGAAGTCTACTGGTGGATCTTGTTTACCACCATTGAGTCCCTGGATCAGATCTCAACAATCTGCTCTGATGATGAACCTGAAAGTTTCTAATTCTCTTCTAGCTTCTGTTAAAGCTCTTTTTTAAAAAAAAAAGAAAAGAAAAAGCCTTCAGCATCACTCAGGTGTGTGTATGACTCTGTCTGCATTGTGTGTCTCTACCTTTATATCTCTGCCATGCGTTTCTCCCCATTATTTAGTAATCGATCCTACAGGGGAGGCTTTCTCCCTCTAATGAAATGGCATTTATCCACCTCTTCCCTGACCTTTCCCACTCTGGATGTCCAATTAAGATTGCCTGGTGACGTTGATTAGGAATCTGATTGGTCAGGGTTGTTAGAAGACACAGTAACACTAATTACTGTCGTAGTCGTGGTTCTTTTTTAATTTCCTCTTTTGTTTTGTGTTGACGTGAAGACGGAAAAAATTGTCACAGCAGGATGGGACTCATCGGAACAAAACATGGCAGTTAAAATGAATTAATTGTAATTTTGTCAAAATGTCTTACATCAAAGGGTTGATGAATGAATGGCATCTCTTACAATGTTCTGCTCCAGCGTTCATTCATTTGTTGCTCAACTCCACTCAAACTGGTTATCTTGAGGCACCACAGCTGACCCAGAGATTCCCAGAGAACTAACAACCTTCTAGCCTTTCTTTAAACTCTGAATTAGGCTGGGTCCTCAAAATGTCTCATGTGGTCCCAAGAAACCATCAGAGTCATGGTTGATTTTAAAGCAATATTGGAATGTATGTGTATATCCGTTTCCCTGTGATTTAAATCTTCTTTATAAATGATATTTCAAGACAGTAGTAGAGTCCATGAGAGTTGCATGGCATTGGTTATAGTTTTGAAGAAGGTGTCTTTGTTTCAGTATAGATATCCTTTTGTATGTGGGCGCACAGGCATGCATAGCCACAGAAGCACATGCTACAAAAATCCATAGTTAATGCAGGTATTTTCCACAGGAACAGGGAAAAGTACCAGAAATTCAGTGATCTGATTTTCAGGTATTCGACTCTAGTCGAGGCAAAAACAAGTAAAAAAAGTACAATATGTGGCAACACATTTATTATTATAGGCAAAGCATTAACAAAGGTCCCCGTCAAAACTGAAACCAACAATGTTGCAGTTCATAGTCATCGTCTTAAACCCCCATACCACAACAAAATTAACATCTTTTTTTCACTTCTTAACTCTTAAAATGTAATTTAAAGTCTTGTTTACAGCAAAAAGATTCGAAAAAAGAAGACGTTTCCTTTAATGTTTATTGTCTCTGCTCTCCTCTTTCAGTGAGAAAATGCCTTCAGGCAATTCGTTTCATCCTGCCCAAAGAAGCTGCGATGAAGGTTTGTGAAATTTATTGTTGATTCCGGGAAAAACACTAAAATAATGTTAAAGTAAAATAAATGTTTGGACAAAATACAGGATGCTGGTATGGCATTGTTTATTGGTCAATAAACACATGCCAACATAGCTATTTTCGAGGTGACCAGTATGTATAGAAATTGTACCCGTGTGCAGACAGACTCTACTCTCAAGAACCAATGTTATAATGTAAGCAGAAGGTCTGTTTGTCATAAAATGTAACACTCATGTTAAGCCTGCATCACCATTGACTGTTATTGTTTTATTTACAATGACGTAAATCTAATTTGATGCAAACATTATCTTTTGCTGGAATAAAATCATTTTTTGATAGTTGAGGAATTTTGCTAACATTTAATTTCAAGTTGTAATATTTATAACATTCTGTAAAATCTCTACCCATGTTATTATGCAGGTTTTGGTGAAGTGGTATAACATTTACAATGCCCCCGGCGGTCCCAGTGCCCATGCAGAGTGGAACCTGTTTGTCACGTGTTTCATGACACTGATGGGCTACAATACCGATCGCCTTGCCTGGACACGAAACGTGAGTTCACTGCAGAAGTGTGTTCTATGTCAAACCTGCAAGTCTTAACTTTAACTTGAATGATTCTCGGTTCTTGACTTTGCTTTTTTCCTCAGCTGCATTTTGAAGTGCCTCTCTCTCCAGTGATTGCAGCCAAGAAGGCTCGTCCCTCTGATGGAGGCTCTGATGAGGTGTGTGATGATGTTGTTGTTGATATCTAGTTAAAGATAACTGATGGACCTGTAGACCTATTTATTTATTTATTTTTTTATCATAGCCTCAATGTTAATTTCTTAAAGACATTTTAAGGTGTTTAATAATGACAGAAAATGCACCTTATCTCTAAAAGATTTGGGGAAAATCCTGGAGATTAATGTTTTGATCCTATTTTAAGATAGTTTAAAGTTTAATATTGCTGGTATATGTTGAGATCGAAGAAATATTAAATAATGCTTTTTTTATAATTAAACATAAAGGTAGATGACCTTAAACATTTAATATAGCTGCTCTATATGCAATTAAAATTTAATACACACTGAAACAAATGTTGCAGAGGAAAGCCAGTCAGAAAAATCATTTAACTTTCACAATTTCCTGTGGGTGAGAAATATTTTCACCCTCACATTTTTGGACACAGGGAAAGCCCAACACTGGCGACGACCCCTATTAACCCAGGGGACAGTTTCTGTGTGTGACATAATTTTGGAAAAAAAACCTGCAGTCTGTCCTGCAGACAAACACTGAAAAATTAAAAATACTCTAGTAATCTGTGTTTGTGTGCTCTTTTTAGAGCAAAACATGACTGTCAAATGTCAATCTGCTGGAGGCTTTGGCTGAGCGTATGCGCGTGTGTGCGTTTGACCTGAGGAATTTCATGAGCCACATTTATATTGAAGCATGCTTTTTTTAGTCTGTGACGTCTGAGCTGTGTGTCATTCAGATGGTTGACTTAAAGTTCAGCCTCAATTAATGCATAAAATCAACATAAAATACATTTTAATACCCATATAAGAATCATTGCAATGTCTATTTTTCTATTCTGAATCTTTATTTTCTTTTGCCCCAAACATATGAAGCTGTTTATCCCTATCAAAAAAATGCAGTACATTGTCTTTGGGATCAGGCTGTTGGCAAATATTGACATTCATGACTCATTAGAGAAACCCACCTTTTTACTGGTGATTCTGTCTTTCTCCTGTCTGTAAGGACTGGGAGTACCTGTTGGGCTCTCACTACCACCGTCAAATGAATTCCCAGTCAGTCTGCGGTCCATTAGACTCCAGTGGCTCCAACAACTCTCTGATCACAGATGCTGAGGGCATGTCCTCTGTAAGTAACTTACTTTGGTTGGATTGGTATATTACATGCCGTACTAATTTAGTTTGTTCTGCATATTTGGGTGTGACCATGATGAAAATGACATGCTGTGCTTGATTGAGACTTTATGTTGCATAGATTCAAATGTATATTGCTGAATGCAAGCTTTGTTACCTTAATGAACATATGATTTAAAGCAAGGTGATTGTATTAGTCTGTATACATTTTAAGCAAAACATTTCTAATGATCTGGCAACTGAATGTATTTAAAGGGGAAAAATGTAAGAATAACCGTTGAAAACAATCGTCGTCATTAATCATCAGCAATTCCAAATCCATGTCTTATATGAAGAAAGATTGACTTCTCTCCTCTCTTTTTCCTTCTCCCTCCTTCCTAGGTGTCCTCTCCATCTAGTCCATCTTTGAGGTTGGACAGTGCAGCTCCTCTCTTCCCTCACATTCCTGCTCTTTTCTACGTTCTCCATCTGCTCTATCAGGAGCTGCAGCTGGACGAGCTGCAGAGAGCAAGAGCCTCATCGCTCGTATGTCTGCTGCAACAACTGGCCAGGTAACCACTACTTGTTATGGTTTTCATGTCGCTATTAGCTGCTAAGAGCAAAGTAAATAGCATGTGGCTGATGAAAGGTGAGCAGGTGAGTAGATTAGTTGTTTGTATTGTGCATTTATGAATTGATATTAGAAATGGAGTGCATTACTTAGAGCCTTCTAAAAAACCTTAAAGAAAACTGTTGCTTTAACAAACAAGGTTACAAAACAGAGAAGAGAGTGGGGCCATTTAGCACAACAACAAAAAAATCTACTAGTCTACTTTTCACCCAACTCTGTTCAGCTCTCCCCATGAGAAGAGCATTTAATTGTTTTCAGTGAAAGCTTGTAATCAAGGCTCTTTGGTGATGTGTGCAGAGCAACAAACTTCAGCAGGTTGTCAAGTGACCGTTGTGATTGGTGACAATGACGATAACAGAATAGGTGGAGTGGGGAGTTAAGCGCTCTTCAGAGTAATTGGCCTTTGTTGCCAAGTATGTGGGCTGTTGTGAGGTACGGTCCAAATGTTTACAGTCTTCGTGGTTTATAAGGCTGGTAACTGGTGAATGCGAATATGATGGTCCCAATTGTTTTACAAGCCATTTTTGGGAGTGTTCACATTTTTATGCCTTTATCAAAATGATTTGATTAAGAAATTGGTTTTAATCCCCTTCACACAACCTTTATTACCATTTTATGTGCTTCATCTTTTTGCAATTTACCCAGATTAATTTCTGGTGCAGGAAATCTTTGCCCAAAGGAAAATGTCACATCAAAAGCCAAGAGATCTCCCACTCTGCAGTGCTCCATCCTATTGCCAAAATGTCGAAATATTGCTAAATATTGATACTGACGAAACAGTTTAAATTCTAATTTGTTGCAGAATCGCGAAGTAAATAAACTTAGATGATGTTTTGGTTAACACACAGTACACATGCCTTATTGTGTTCAGCTTTTATTGAATACATTTCCCTCAGTGTTGTAGTCATTTTCTCACATGTATCAAATATTAATATGTTTCAAGGTATGTATCGATGCTAGAATTGCCAGTATCGTGATAACACGACTCCATCCAGAAAGGACTGGATTTCTGATTGGGCAGCTAACCACCTACAACCCTTATTAGATGCATTGAATTATCTCACATTTGTGTTCCTACAAGGTTCTGACTTCACAATGTATTGTTATTTTTGTAATTAGATTTAGATATTTAAAAAATACTGTATCAATATTCAAAGATATTTTCATGCGGTAAGAAAAGGACACCATTTTTCTGGTCTGTAAAAGTTATAGAAATAGTCATAATGTCCCTTATTTTCATGCAAATGTCTGTTCATGGCGCCTGAAATTTGGTTATGTCTTACATTCAGTTCAAACCAAATTTATTTATCCCTTTAATATCTGCCAGTTGTTTGCTGCAGCTTGCCTCCTAGATCAGCAAATACAAACATAGTATAGAAAAAACCCCCACTAGCAATTGCAAAACTAAAAACAAGGAGGCTACATAGAGAAAAGCAGGAATCAAGAAAGCCGAGGGGTAAAGGATTTAGAATAATGATTCATTTTACAGGCATACATACGAGCTTACATAGGTTCTACAAAGTTGGGTAGCTGTATGCTCATTAACTATCTAACAGACACACAGAGCTGTAAATTGCATGCGAATTGCGCCATGGCAACAAGATTAAAATCTATTGATTATCTGATGGTAAGCAAAGAAGTAATGACTCACAGCTGTTACTTACTGTTTTAATTACTGCTCAAAAACAAGTTAAATGCCACAGAGGCTCTTTGAGAATGTGGAGCCATTTTTAGACAATAGTCCTGCAGCAGTTTATTGTCCAGCTGGGCAGACATAGGCACGAAGAACAAACTGTTTTAAGGTCGATTAAATAATTCCGAGTTAAATGAAAAAAATCTAGCCTCTGACATTCTTAATGCTGTAGATGTATTCAGTATTTGAGGTGTGATGTATTCATGTATGTGGAGTCATTATGATACAGGAATATTAATACTTATTATAAATGTTTTGTTTTGCAGAGACCTCCAGTTGGATGAGTATATGGATCTGTACTGGAGAGATTATCCTTCATTAATTAGTGGCTTCAATGAGAGCTGCCTCATAGACCAGGGTAAGTCCCATCTGATAGTCTAGTAATGGTATCAAGACAGGAAACAGACAAGACATGTTGTAGTTAGTAGAGAGGACAGGATGGTCTGCTGTTGATAAAGACCGGCTCCACATTACGGAGTCTTTATGTCTGAGGTCTCTTATAGTGTAACTCTTAAATTGTGAGTATAGTACTTCCATCCCTTAATTCCTTCTCCTCTACTCTCTTTTCCTTGTGTCCTTCTCTGATTACTCATCCTCCATCTTTTTCTCCCTCCTCAGCCCTGTCCGGTCAGATGCAGCGTCCGTCCTACCTGAGGGCAGAGCCTCCCTGTGTTCTCAGCTGGCTCAGTAGCTGTCTGAGAGGGGAGGAGGTCCCGCCTTTCCCCTACCTGCCTGGCATCTGTCAGAGGACCAGGCTGCTGGTTCTGGTACGACCAGAAGTTTTATTCCTCCTTTTAATTGTTTGTTTGTCTTTATAGCTAACAGTTGAGGCAGAGACAGAAATGATGTGTGGAAACAAGCGGGAAGAAAAAGGTTGCTGAACTGGGGCAGTTATGTGGTAGGCATACATATATGAACAGGTTACAAGGACCCCTAAGTAGGCAATGACAAAGCGTCTGTCCAGGGATGTACCTGCTTCTCTCAAATAAAATGTGTCTTTCTGTTACTTGATATTCCACCCGTTTGCAGGCTGTCTGGTGAGTGTGTGAGATGGTGGGGGTAAAGAGTTCAACTTTGATTGAGACAGATAATCTATTTGCCTTGCATGTCTGTGATTCTTTTTCTGAACATGAAGAGCAATTACACCGTGGTATGGCTGGAAACGTGTACATACATGTGTGTGTGTGGATGACGGAGGCGATGACGACTGTTAGACAGACAGATAAGAGACACAGACATATAGATGGATATATATACAGATCAGTGTGTGAAAAGGTCCTGACAAACTTGTGCCTTCTTTATCCCAACTATTATCCTGTCAGATAAGCATTCAGTTCTTACAGTTAAATGTAATATTTCCTGTATTTCCATTAGGTTTTACGACAGGAAATCTATATTGTGACAACTCAGTTCAGTCATGCAAACTGACGTTAAAGTTATGCAGTCTAATGTAGCTGATCAGCACACTTAATTTCCACTTCGTCTTACTTTATTTCTTCTACCGAATTTTGAGAAACCCATCCTCCTTTATGGAAAAAACGTTCTGTAGTTTTTGTGTCATCCTGCTGACAAACCAAGCGACCAACCAAATGACACAACCGATTGGGATGAAAACATGGCCTGTTTTGCGGTGGTAATTAAAATGTTAAAGTGCATCAATGTCAGAATTTGGGCTCTGTTGATGGCGCACATCGGCGTCTCTAAGGCGCTGTTGCTGTTCCCTTTTATGCCTATAGGTGGCGCAAGTTGTTCTGGACTGCAGGTCTGACCCTGCTGACACTGGAGCTCTGCAAATATATAACAGTGGCTGTGTTAACAGAACCTAAATTTAAGCGCTTCATATCAACCTCACTGTTCTACAGACATGTACAGATAAAAACAGATAGGCCATTATGGAGTCACATTTGCTCAATTATATGTGTGCATGAACAGTATGAGAACATGTACTGTGTGCACATGCCTTGGGTTCCTTTTGTTTTGACCTTCATACAACCTCTCCCAACACCATACTGGTTTAAATTGTGACAGATCTAATGTCTACCAGGATCTGCAGTAGGAAGAGTAATGCTATTATGGTGAAAGGAGGCTAACGAGCTAGCCCTCTGGTTCACCTCCCTTTTAAGTCTAAAAGCCTCCCGAGATAAGTATTTATTTTTTGTCAGCCAGAGTCTCTTGCACACTGCCTCTACCAGACCATTTAGTTTTTTATCAGTTAAAGTGGTAGAAAGAAGATCCGTCTTCATCGCACTCTGCCAGGTATCTTAAATATGAGGTGATCAGTTTAGCTTCATAATTTTAACATCTCCAGGAGAAGTGTGCTTTAATTTAAAAGTGGGCATAATGGAAGTATATAGACAGGAAAATGGACAGGAGTGGCTGTCACTCGGGAGAGTCTAACCTGTGGTGAAATATGGCTCTGAAATCTTTTTTTTTTTTTTCGCATAGTTCTTTAAAATATGTAAACCTCAATCACAGAAATCCTGAAAAAAATCATTAGCATAACACTCATTTCAGTTTTGTACAAAATAGTGTTTCCTTTTCTGTTTTTTGCTGTGAAATATTTATCTTTTTCTCTCCTTTCTCTTTGTTTCTGTGCTTCTCTTTCCTCAGAGTTATGCCCTCTACATCACTGGAGATGAAAATGCTACTTCGACAGATGTTTCAAAGTACCTGGCCAAGCTCTCTGCAGGTGTGTGTGTTAATGTGTCTAGCTGTTACGATCACTTTACTTTGACTGATTGCATCCTTGGGACTTTATGTGTTTCTAGCTGAACCCTTTGAGTGTGCATGTGAACATTTGTTGACGACCAGCTCTTATTACCTGCCAATCCCATAGTTCTCTGCTTCAGGGCCCAGTAACACAGAAAGAAATGTTTGCACGTCACCAGATTCCCTCTATTTGTTTTGCTTTGACAAAAAAACAATACAGTACTGAGGTGACAGCAGTTGCTGCAGGTATTTGATCAGCCTCTTTTGCAGTGACACAGAATTGCTCATTGACTCTGTGGGCACTGTTGGAGAATCCAGGATGACTGTTTTTTTTTCTTTTCATTTGTATGTTGACATTTTACAGCCAACACAAAACAAAACCAGACAACAACAGATGCCATCCCACGTAAATGAAGTCCTCCACTGATCTGGAACAAAATGTCACCTTCATTTAACACGTCATTTGAGTTCCCATTCTTTCAGTGACAACTTTTAGCCACCAATCTGTGGGTTTGAAAATGCTTTAACCCACTTGACAGTTGTTTCCCTCACGCGGCATCTCACAAATAGGACAACAACTAATCAACCCATTGACCTCTTTCACCTGTTATCTCTCTCTTGTCCTCTACTTTCTCAGGCCAGAAGTCTCGTCCCAGTGAACCAATACACTACAGAAGGTAATTCAACTCTGAGCAACAAGAGAAAGAGCTTTATGATTTTCTTTTCTTTTTACTACTTTCTTTCTTTTAAGAGTGGCCACAGTGATAAATAATGTTTTTTTTTTAAATCACTGTAATTCATGGGCCTTGAGTTTATTTTATTCCTGTTTATTGTGCTAAATAAACCATTGTAATTATACAAAACATTAAATAGCCCAAACATTAGTAAAGATGCACTGCAGCAGTATTCTTCCTCTTCTTTGTGTTTGGTGCATTACCACCCCCTGTAGATCAGCAGGCATGTGTATCATATTGTGCACATGAAATCAAATCGGGACCAACAAATAAGAGGTCAAAAACTTCACAATTGAATTTCAATCCATTCAATAATTGGACTTAATCAGTAATCATATATTGTATTTATGTGTTTTACTATAGACAGAGCAGTGTGAAAGTGAAGGTCACCAGTGGGAGTCTGGCTGAGCAGCTGGTGGTCTGGCTTACCTCAGAAGGTAAGACAAGCAAGTGTTTTTTCAGCTTTTATCTATATGGGAAAGGAATGCTGAAACCATGTCCTCTCTCTCAGCACCAAACAGTTTCACATTGATGCAAACCTACTTGTCATAAAACATTTGTTTTAAAGTTCAAAGGAGGCAGCCTCTAATGTTTTTTTTTCACCTGATAGAAACACACTCAAAACTCTCTTTTCACTGGTTTAGGTTTCACCCTGAAGGACCTGGAGTCAGTCCCCTTTGGCGTGGCTTTGCCCATCAGGGAGGCCATCTACCGCTGCCGGGAGCAGCCATGTTCTGATTGGTCAGAGGAGGTCTGTCTGCTGATTGGGAGACAGGATCTGACCAAACAAGCCCACAAGATGACCCTGGCTAAGAGCAAAGCTGTGAGTACGAAATAATGCCCAGAGTCAGACTGAGGTCTAAAAACTTTAATCCATCGTCATCATGTACGCAATATTGTAATATTTTATCCTCACTGACCTTGTACTTCACAGCCCTAAGTAAGGCTTTTACTCCAATCCTTTCCCAACATTTGTGAGAACAAATGCAAATTCCATCAATCTCGCAATTTCTGTGAAGACATTCAGCTTGACCAAATCCAGTGGCCAGTGGCCAAGTGCCAAATTGTTTGCACATTTTTTTCATCACTATCATTTTTAAATTGTAGTTTTAATCAATGTTGCTCACTTAATAACTGCATTAATCAGTTTTCAATACACAGAGGGATTGGGTTAACAAATACAACTTTAAAAATGTCTCATTACCTTTTAATTATGTTAGTAACAAAATAAGCTTTGCCTTCATACTGTTTTCCCTCTCAAATTCATGGACATTTGTCTTTGGACTAAATATTAAAACCATTAATGTTGTTTAGATAAAACATCAATCACTAAAGATTGTTCAAACTGTCATTTAGGCTGTATGCGAACCATTTGTCTGTGTGTCTTTCTCCAGTCTGTGGGTTCAGGTCTGTCCTTGGAGCCTCCGGCCACCACAGAAGCAGATGAAGAGGAAGATGGGATGTCGGACATTATTCAAGAGGTAACAGACGCAGAGGTAACAGTAAACGTTATAAATAATCTAAAGGAAGGCTTGTTACAGGAGCTCCTTAGTGAATATTTGCTCTGTTCTCCTTCAGGTCACTGGACTGATCTGGAGTCAGGATTTGAGGGTCCAGGAGGTCAGGAGGCTCTTGCAGAGTTCCAGACCCGTCCGGGTCAGTGTTGTCCAGTTACCAGAGGTGTCTGACCATGAATACATCGAGGAGAAAGAGAACAAGTGAGAATGTTATGTGTACAGTATGTTTGTGTCCTTGATCTAGATACTCACAGACAGCAACACCGTCAAAGGATATAATATTTTTCTGTCCTCTCTTGTCTTGTAACATTTCAGACCAGTCTTTCTTTGTCAAAAATGTTTTGCTGTTTATTATTTTGTGACTGTGTACATCTTTTGTTTATCACAAGCTCTTTCCTCTCCTTGTCTCTATCTTAAGAGAAATCATTGGGATGCCTGCTGTAATCAAGGATGGCCTACACCTCCTGTCAATTATATCGATTTGTCTGACCCGCAGTCTGTAATGTTTCCTCAGTTTTAATTCTCTGCTCTCTTTTTGTCCACGTCTTTGTGTCTTCCCACAGACTCCTGCAGCTGTGTCAGAGGACCATGGCTCTTCCAGTCGGTCGAGGCCTCTTCACTCTCTTCTCCTATCACCCTGTACCAACCGAACCTTTACCTGTCCCAAAACTCAACCTGACAGGTAATATACGCATTCTCACCCTCATCTTATTTAATACATCGTGGAATTTAGGCCCTCTGGGCACCCCAGGTTATATCGGGGATTTGATGATTTAAGAGGAGTATAGCCGAGTGTATTCTGATGGTCATGAAGTAGTAAATTAATCTCTGCACTAGAGAAGATTACACAACAAAATCATTGACAAACTGGGCCCTGTAGCACAGCTGGAAAGTCACTTAGGCATTCTGGTTTATATATAACCAGTGTGCATGTCTTTACCCCTCTTTTTTTGTAATTCTGTATTTATTTATAGATTTTAATGTGTAGTTTTATGTTTCTACCCCAGGCCGAGCCCCTCCTAGGAATACCATGGTAGATCTGAACAGCGGGAACATTGATGTTCCTCCCAACATGACGAGCTGGCCCAGCTTCCATAACGGAGTAGCTGCTGGACTCAAAATAGCTCCTGCATCACAGGTCAGTCTGAAACTGCAGCTTCACTACCTCTTTATCTGGCCTTGTGTTCCATTTGACATACATCCCACTAGTATTTGCTATGTACTGTATAGTAAGTCCTCATAACTAACAGTTACTTTTGCTATTGATTAATCTGCCAAATATTTTCACAATTAATGTTTTAATCTGTAAAATGTAAAAAAAGTGAAAAATGCTCATCCCAATTTCACAGAGCCCATAACGATGTCTTCAGATAGCTTCTGTCTTCCAACCACACTGTCATCAATGGTAAAAGTAGTAAATCCTGACATTTAAGGAGCTAGAACAAACAAATGTTTGACATTATTCACTTTACATAACATAATTACAGAGTTACAGATGCATCGTTTATCAAAATAGTTGGCAATTCAATTTCTTTCGACTAACTAATCGTCGCAGCTCTCTTGGTGAGAATGTAACATCTCCTATAATGTCGCCATTAGCCTGAAATCTCCAATCATAAAAAAATCACACGAAATGTATTTAAAGCATTCATTCTTGAAAGACGTTTAAAACGTTGAAACTCTTGCCCCAGTTGTTCATGTTTGCATAGTAAACTTTCTCTCTCTCTCTCACTCCACAAACCTTCCTTATTCTTGTCCAAATAAATGTGACTTTCTTATTTTTTTTCTTAAGGTGGACTCGGCTTGGATAGCCTACAACAAGCCAAAGAGCCCAGAGCTGGCTAATGAGTATGCAGGCTTCCTTATGGCTCTGGGCCTCAACGGACACCTCACCAAGCTTGCTACGCTCAACATACATGACTACCTCACCAAGGTACACACACCTGCGCACAGAGACCTGCACCTTGGGTTTCACACATATAAATTTAATGTATTTATAACCCTTCAGATGTATAAAGGCAGATGTATTTTGGGTTAAGAGGATGCTTACTACCTTAATGCTCAGTTTACAGTAGACAGTGATTCAAATTACTGTTTCTTACTGCGGTACAAACACACACATAACATTCACTTAAATACAGTTTATACAAACGTAGGTACACCCATCTGTTCTCATTTAACTTGCACACACACACACCTACACGAACATTTTTGTCTCTAAATGACTGTAAATGAGACAAGTACACTCGCATCAGAGCCAGGCAGCCAGTCAAAGCGAAACTCTGCTCTCTGAGAACTTTGAGATGAGACGAGTCCTCTCAACTTTCAGGTGAGAAAAACAACAGGATGCTGCAAGCCAAATCTTAATTTTGCTTAATTTAAAAGTTAGTCTAAAGATGTGGTTAAAGATAAAGACCAACCATTGCACCAAATCCTCACAGTATCCAGACACACTTTGAGATGAATTCATTTTCAGTTCCCATTTTGTTTCAGGATGTGAATTAAAGCTGCAGTTCATAAAGATCAAAGAGCTCTCCTTGTTAGTCATTTCTCTATAAAAGGACATTTGAGAATTTTCTCATACACATCTACAGACTTTAAAGTCCTTGAAATTTGGACACGGTCCACTTACAGAAATGATTGAATTATTACTATTAATATCCCAAACCAGATCCATTCAGAAAGATCCATCTCCAGTCTCAAGTGATTTTATTTTCTCCTCGTATTGCTCAACTTGTTTTATAAAGTTGACCATAAGGGATTTTGTATGTATTTGATCTTCAAATAATTGTATTGGTCAATGTGCCCCCTTAGAAGTTGGAAACATAATGCCCCAATGTATTGAGTAATAGATAAAAATCTTATCTTGTATGTTATAAATTCCACCAACAAATATTTTAGTTTAAATTAAATATTAGAATTTTATACTGTATGGATGAATTTAGACGATTTTATCCTCGATACAGTTTCCATGTAAAGCAGGGAGAGTTGCATCCTCCATCTGGCCTTAATCACATACTGATCACACACAGATGAAGGCTGGTTGGGTGAAAAGTATTTGTGTACTGCCTATCAAATAAACTTATTCAAAGATGGATTCCTGAGTGCGACCACCTCTTCTTCTTATGAAAACCTATATCACGTATAATGCACCAGCTGTTCAAAGCACAGTGGCAACATTACAGATAAACTATGAACTGCACAGAATATTGAAATAAAAATGCAGGAAACACTGCAGAGCTGCACAATGCATGTATAGTACAGACAGTTGTGTGTAACCGACAGCCATCAGTCTGAATGAAAGTTATGAAGTTGGTTGACAGTAAAGCCTGTTTGTAGCTGGTGGTTTTCTGTTAGTTTCTATTCTCGCTGTAAAAGAGAAATTACGCATGCATAGTTTGGATCAGTTCTTTAGAATTGTGTATGGTTGTGGTTTTAGAGAAGGTGGAAGTAAGTGCGTGTGCGCGTATGTCCCTCAAACCTTTAAAGCATCCCAGTGTTCATCTTGTTGCTGCAGCCGTTCACAAAGTCTATGCCTTTTATTGCTTCATTCTGACTTTAAAATCACCTGAGTGCTGCTGCTCCGTTAATTTACAAGAAGTGTGTTCTTCTAGAATATAGTCTCTTCTGAAAAATGTGGCAACATTTAATCTGCATCTTTAAGATCTATTTTCAGAGAAATGAAAGGTTGTTTTTTTAGTTGTTTTAGTCTTTTCCTGGATATTTGTCAGTACTGACACCTTCATTTTTATAAAAGAAACATCTTTCAAAGTGTATTGAATGACTGAGACATTAATTCATTGGCCGAGATTTCATCGTTCTGTTGCTTTATTGGCAATTTAGTATATCAACATGAAAAGTTGTCATTCATTAAATGGAGTGATTCATCACAAATCATCCTCTCAGCAAATTAACCAGTGAATCAGAGGAAAACAAGATCGAAAGAAAGACATTTGTGGGGATTTATTTATCTGGATGTTTTCTATTGAATATAGAGCAATAATATCCAATATTTACTTTACACTCAAAATCTTAGTTTATTGATGACCAATGTTAGAGAGTCAGTGTGTTGGTTTTATTTCGTGTGGGGGGAACATGCGATGTCTTTGTGATTGTTCAACACACAGTGGGTGATCCACAGGGGTCTAATGAAAAGAGTCAGTCACGGTGAGCCTCAGAAATCAGCATCACAGTTAGAGCTGATTACACTGGTAGTAATTTGTTCTCTTGCAGCAGGTATTTCGTACACAGGGACACACACCACACTGCATGGTCTGACCATTCTTTGAAGAAATTCATTTATAGTTCATTTTTGTTTTTAATCTTGTGTATATGTTTGTGTTTGTATTTTCCTGGGTGAGACCAGAGACAATTTTCCAGCTCTGGCTTGACATTAAAGCTATTCTATTCTATTCTATTCTATTCTATTCTATTATGTTATATTATTTTATACTTTATATTATTATATTCTATTTTATTATTGACAACTGTTAACACATTTCTTTTCCTGCTGCCCAACCAGGGCCATGAGATGACCAGCATCGGGCTTCTTCTGGGCGTGTCTTCCGCCAAACTGGGCACCATGGACATGTCAATAACTCGCCTGCTTAGTATCCACATCCCTGCCCTTCTCCCACCCACCTCCACTGAACTGGATGTACCACACAATGTTCAGGTAAGAGTAAGTGTGCATACATAAAAGCAATTACATGAGAGTGTATCGGTGCAGTGAGGGGAAAAAAATATTGAGGACTGTGAAATTGCAGTAACATAAGTGATTATATACAAGTATATGAGTAATTACACGCTTATCAGTGTGTCTGTGTGGATTGTTTTTGTCAAGATCTGCCAAAATATGCCACATTCTACAATTATGTACAATTGTTTACAGACAGACACAAACTAAAAAATAATCATTGAATTCTTTTGTTGTCTGTTTTGCAGGTTGCTGCAGTAATTGGCATTGGTCTGGTGTATCAGGGAACAGGACACAGACACAATGCTGAAGTCTTGCTGTCTGAGATAGGTAGATGTGTGTGTGTTTGTGTATGTGTGTCTGTGATTATTTTTGTAAGAGATAATATGACAAGACGAGACGACACAAACACACAATGATGCTTTTTAATAAAGGGGTTTTACAAAAGGAGTGCTCAGACCTTTTAAGGTCGACATTTTAATGTCACATTTGGTCAGAAGTGTATAGTAATGTTGTTTAAATGCAACATAATAAATAGCCTCAACAATCGGTCTATTTTATTAATTTAGGTACTTTTCAAGCAAAAATGTCTCACAAATGTGAGGATTTTAGTTGTTTCTTTGACTCGCATGATCGCAAAGATTTCATTTTAATCAGAATCAACAATCAACAATCATTTTATTTTCTGATCTGTTTTTTGTCTCTCAAGTGTCTTTGACATGTATCTCATGTCACACACCGGTGAGCCCAAACAATAATGTGGGCATGTTCAGTCAACCTCGCAACATTTGAGCACAAGAAAATATATCCTTTCTAACTCTTGGCCAGACTGAGGTGCTAAAATATATGTCTACATTAAAGGAACTGACTTTATTTTGCTTTGAATTAGTTTTTTTATTTTATTTTTCCCTGTCATGGATAGATGGTATGATTCTGTTTTTATGGCTTCAGGTCGACCTCCTGGTCCAGAGATGGAGTACTGTACAGACAGAGAGTCCTATTCACTAGCTGCTGGACTCGCCCTGGGCATGGTCTGTCTGGGGGTAAGTCACACACATTAACACGCTGCAGGTCCAATAAATATTTGCAGAAAAACATCGTAATGTTGGTTCAACCTGCTGGAAGTTCTCTGTGCGCTGGGTTTTCCTTTCAGAATGCAACAGGTGTAAGGGGAAAGTGTTGGTCACAGAAAGTGGCATGAAGCTGAACTTTCTTTTTCTTTGCTTTTTTACATTATTATCATGTATTTTGGTAGTACCATTTTCCTCCTATGTATTTTTGCTTGTCGTTGGTGCTAAATGGCAACTCAAGAAAGATGTATTCGCTTTCTCAAAAAAAGTATCTTTCATTTATGTTTTCGAACACATTTTCTGCCATTAATCTTTGTTTGTGACTTTGCTGTCATCATCATCCTCTCTCCTTCCCTCGCTCACCCCCCTTCCCCTCCTTACAGCATGGCAGTAACCTGATTGGGATGACAGACCTGAATGTCCCTGAGCAGTTGTACCAGTACATGGTGGGGGGCCACCGCAGAGCTCAGGCTGGGGCCAACAGGGAGAGGCACAAATCCCCCAGCTACCAAATCAAGGTAGACAGAAACATCTCTTTGTATATAAGTAAGGAAAGAACTGCAATGACACTTTTATTTCCTATGTGATAAAAGTGTTATGCTGTATCAATGTTAAACTTTTTGTTTGATATTGAAATGCCAAGCTGTTCCACCTTCCTTGAAGTAAAGGACATTATTCAGAACACTGTCAATATCACATTTCACAGAGTGATATCTTAATTAGAGAGCTAACCAAACATTAACAATTCTTGTAGGAAGGCGACACTATAAATGTAGATGTGACGTGTCCAGGGGCCACGCTGGCTCTCGCCATGATCTACCTCAAGACCAACAACAGGTGAGAGAAGACTAACAACTGCTTTTTTGTTCTCACTACTTTCCTGACTATTCATGGTTTGAACAATGTATTTGATATGGACGCCATATGTATTATTATTAACAGGACATATGTATGCTATATGCCATAGGTAGCTGTGATATCCTGCTGATACACTTTTTTATTTTATTTTAATATACAAAAAAAGAGAAAAATCATTATTTATTCCGTGCCTTTCAAACACTACAAATGTCAAAGTGTATTACAACTGATTGACAAAGGGCATAAGACAGCAGTCAAAGATGATAGTTTTAGCTGTAAATACTAGTGTAAAGTATAAACGAGGTGGTATCTACTTTTCACCCATTTCTTGTCCCTGTGACCGTTGAGCAGAACATCCTACCCTGCCCGATGAAAAATCTCATCCCTCAGTGAGTCCAGTTGTCACATTATGCTACAGGACTCTCTTCCATCTTCTAGCTTTCTGCTATAGGTCAAGAGGTTCCTTAAGGCTCCGTTAGGAGGGTGTTAAAGAAGGGTATTAACACCTCCTTGTCTCCTCCTGGTTCTGTCCACTAGGTCTATTGCTGATTGGCTGAAACCTCCAGACACTTGGTTCCTCCTGGATTTCATCAAGCCAGAGTTTTTGCTGCTGAGGGTTAGACACACGCA